>BJFM01003569.1:0-27347 GCA_016586285.1 Arothron firmamentum | reverse complement strand
TGACATTTTACAATTTTCATCTTTAAAAGTGAATCTAACACTGTGGTGCCTCCGCAGGCCGGCATAATTGGCCGACATGGTGGGAGGCACCACAGCTGAGAATAAAGGTGATAAAAAAGGAGGATTTGCCACTAAAAAATAAATACAACTAAAGGAAGTTTAAAATGAATAAAACAACAGAATACTCACCTCTGCCCGACCTAAACAAAATAAAACACAAATGTGCAAAATACGCAAGTACAAAAGAGAGCAAAAAAGATACAAACAAGAAAAAACAAAGACAAATATCTCCCGGGTTCGCAAGGACAGAATCCACAAGAGGAAACAATCCCGCTAGCAGGGAGCGATCGCTGTCTGAGCCAAAAGGCCGAGAAGCGATGAGAAGCGTATGTTGAACGCCGCAACATATGCCGGTCTGCTACTGCTTCAGCCAGGGAGAGATGGGGACGAACAAACCCGGGTGGCAATTTAAATAGCCTTCCGCTTTGGCGGCAAACGACGCAGCCACCGCACAAGGGGCGTTCCCTACCTACCATGATCGCCACACACACCGCAAAACTAATCCTACTTTTCATCCGGTTACAACTTAAAATGGGAACATTTTCATTGTCCGTGCTGCAACGTACAGTCAAAAAGAGAAGATATCTTTGAAAAAATAATTGAAAAAAGAAAGTCCCTAAAAAAACTACATGGCTATATATCGATGACTTTACAGTCTGGTGCTGGAAAGGAATAGCATAACCATTTCACATGGGTGGGTAAATTGCAACAAGACAGTTATTGCACATTGTGTATGGTTAGGATGCAGTCGTAAACAGTCTGATGGCTGTGGGGAGGAATGACCAGCGCTAATGCTCCCTCCTGCACTGTGGAAACCTCACATCAGGGCAGTAGGAGCTGCAACCAATACATAGGTTGTGTATTGTGTGTGAGTTTGTGATGTGATTGTGAAAAAGTGGTGCAGTCAATAACCTTAAAAGTCTCCAGAGTGTTAGAGGAGGGTGTGTGGAATGAGCCAGAAGTGATTGTGCAGAAAATTATTTGATTTTGATTTTACATGATTTTTCAAAATCAGCATATTTGGCCATTGGTTGTGTATTGTGTGTAAGTTTGTGAGGTGATTGTGAGAAAATGCCACAGTGAATTACCTTGAAAGTCTCCAGAGTGTTAGAGGAGGTTGTGTGGAAGGAGCCAGAAGTGGAATGTTAAGAAAATTATTTGATTTTGATTTTATATGATTTTTTAAATTCGGCATATTGGGCCATCGGTTGTGTATTGTGTGTGTAAGTTTGTGAGGTGATTGTGAG
Source organism: Arothron firmamentum (assembly GCA_016586285.1). Classification (NCBI taxonomy): domain Eukaryota; kingdom Metazoa; phylum Chordata; class Actinopteri; order Tetraodontiformes; family Tetraodontidae; genus Arothron; species Arothron firmamentum. Next base: position 26,040 of record BJFM01003569.1, on the reverse strand, counting down.
AAAATGCCACACTGAATTACCCTGAAAGTCTCCAGAGTGTTAGAGGAGGGTGTGTGGAATGAGCCAGAAGTGGAATGTTCAGAAAATTATTTGATTTCGACTTTATATGATTTTTTAAATTCGGCATATTGGGCCATCGGTTGTGTATTGTGTGTGAGTTTGTGAGATGATTGTGAGAAAATGCCACAGTGAATTACCTTGAAAGTCTTCAGAGTGTTAGAGGAGGGTTTGAAGAAATAGCCAGAAGTGGAATGTGCGAAAAATTATTTGATTTTGATTTTATATGATTTTTTAAATTCGGCATATTGGTCTATTTGTCGTGTATTGTGTGTGACTTTGAGATGTGATTGTGAGAAAATGCCACAGTGAATAACCTTGAAATTCCCCAGAGTGTTAGAGGAGGGTGTGTGGAAAGAGCCAGAAGTGGAATGTTCAGAAAATTATTTGATTTTGATTTTATATGATTTTTTTAATTTGGCATCTTGGGCCATCGGTTGTGCATAGTGTGTGTAAGTTTGTGAGATGATTGTGAGAAAATGCCACAGTGAATTACCTTGAAAGTCTCCAGAGTGTTAGAGGAGGGTGTGAAGAAGGAGCCAGAAGTGGAATGTGCGGAAAATTATGTTACGGGTCCCAAATTTCGTACCGCGTGACAAATACAATTGTGTCTGTGGAAACAGACAAAGTGGCAGATGAATGAGGACACGAAGTGGCGTACACGTTGTCCAAATTGCTTCTCTTTAATTCTCACATACTTAGAACATTTCACTGACAACACTGCAGCTCACAGTCTACTGTTAATTGACATAATACCCAATTATACCACAAGATGGCTCACAGAGGCATGTAGCATTTTCGTCAGCAGGCACCTTTCAAAATAGTTTGGTTTGGGAACTTTCATACATTAAACACAAACGAAATAGAACCACGGACAACATATCTGTTATAAATGTTTCCTAATTGGAGATGGGGGGCTATGTATGAGTGTAAAACTCACTAGACCGCCTGCAAGACAAAGGCAGGGTTAAAAAAAAAAGGCGCACCCATATATCTCGTTCCCAGCTTCTCTAACCATCCATAAATATCTGAAAATGATAGTAACTCTCAGCTGCGAGCATCTGTACATACAAATACAACAATAACAACCAAAAATCAATTGGCTTTCCTCATATACTGACCTTCCCTGATGGCCTCATCAATCTGCTTACAAATACTGTTATAGGTGATTTCCGAATTTTGATCCCCGATCTGCCCTCCATGCACCTTAAATTCCCTGCACTGGAGATAGGGTAAGTCCTTAGGGGAAATTACTGTTTGTGTATCCCCCTTTTCATGTGAGACAGTTGATGATTGTCTGCCATGCGATGTGTTAACACAATTATTTGATTTTGATTTTATATGATTTTTCGGTGGTGTATTGATCGGTTTTGTATTGTGTGTAAGTTTGTGAGATGATTGTGAAAAAAGGCCACTGTGAATAACCTTGAATGTCTCCAGAGTGTTAGAGGAGGTTGTGAGGAAGGAGCCAGAAGTGGAATGTGGGGGAAATTATTTGATTTTCATTTTATATGATTTTGTTAAATTCGGCATATTGGACCATCGGTTGTGTATTGTGTTTAAGTTTGTGAGATGATTGTGAGAAAGTGGTACAGTGAATTACCTTGTAAGCATCCAACCTTGTGAAGGAGCATGTGTGTAAGAAAGGACGGGAATGCATTGGAAGTTACAGGAAAAAACCCCTGATATCTTTAGTTCTGTTTTTTTCTTCGTCTGCCACTACCAGTGCGGCGCATACGTTTTACCGTACCATGCAGTGGAGATGAGCACAGTACATTCAAGCTGTAGATAGCGTGACCGTGTCTTTTCGAAACGCAGATGGCGTGGCCGCAGTCTTATGTAGCAGCAGGTGTGTTGCACCTATTAGCGCTGTGCTGCTCCACCCGATGCGGTGCAGCTGGTGCTAATTAACGAATGAGCCGGGTATTTAGCTGCGTCCTTCTCCCATTTCTTTCTTTTCCGCACTGCTGTCAGCATCACATCCGTGTGCAGGTCCACCGGCAACTGGGGCGATTGGCGTGTCTTTCATGTGTGATTCTAACCTGTGAGGTTGTGTCAGGCTGTCGGGTTTCTGTTCCCCCTTCCTCGTGTATGCGTGGGTATTTTCTGCCTTTGACGGTGAAGTCGGGCTGGTTGTGCCCGCCACCGCTTAAATCGCGGTCAGCCGCTGGGATCCCTGCTGTTCTGTCTCCGTGGGAAAGCCTCTGGCTGCTACGTTTCCCACTTCTGCCCGTTCCTGCGGCGTTTTTCCCGGTTGCTGATCTCTTGCCGCTGTTCCTCCATCTTAACTGTTTGGCGGTGCATTGTACTGCACCGTGGTAACTTTTATCGACTGCCGGCATCTTCGGAGATGGAGTTTTAAATGTTGATTTTTAATGTGATTGTTTTCTTGGTTTGGTTGATGATTGTTTCTTGTTGTTCTGTATTTTCTTTTCTTTGGGCGGGGTTTGGTATTTTGTTCAAGTTTATTTGTTTTGTTTTGTTTTTAACTTATTTGTTTACTGTAATTGGCCTTCGTGTGCGCGGGTCGTGTTCTGTTTGAAAAATTCTCTAAATGTGTGTGACGTTTTTCTTTTTTTTTGTTTGCCGTTTCTCTTTTCATTAGTCCATGTTCTTTGGCTGGCTCAGCAACAAATTGGTTCATTTTCAGATTTATTTTATTATTGTCGTGGTTATTTTTTTTGTTAAAAATAAAATATTGATTTGGTTATGGAGACACGCCTCATGCCCCTTTGAGTATACTAACCTCTGGGCCCTTGAGTTGATGAGGAGAATTCTCTGGGTGCAATTCCCAGGGTGGCGTTGTCGGATACTTGAGTTCCTTTTTGATTACTTTGCTGCTGTCACCTAGTCGTGCCACAAAACTTATGTAAGGTTAAGAGAAGCAATTTATGTTTGAAAAGCTTATATAATTGATATTTGATTTTAATTTAAGAGTGATTTTACAAGATTATAATTTATATCAGTTATGCATTTGTCACATTTACTATTTACATGTTACCGCTTCTTTAAGGCAGCTGTGTTGATCTGTTGGATGGTTTTTCTAATTCCCCCCATGTGATCTGTTCTCTGTTATGATTGGTTGTTTTGGGAAATGAGAACTACGGAAGGAGAAGTTAAGGACGGAGCTTAACAATAAAAAGAACTGCTTTATAAAGTTATCTGCCTCCATCTTGCTGAGTCTCCCATCCAGAGTGATCCAGCCACCCCGACTCGAACCCTCACGCTACACTTATATTACTTGAGCATATTTTAATAGAAATAGTTTTGTTATTTAACTCCACTTATAAAACACAAGTAATTTCAACCTATACTGTCAAAAATATGACTATTGTATTTTTTTAATTAAATGTAGCTCGAAAAAATTAAGTGTAACCAAATTGCGCATACTGTTATGATCCGGCTCACTGGCACCCTCCTGTGCATCTTGTGCCCTTTTTTTCTCCACTAGAGGGGGCTGTTTCCCCTGACTCCAGCAGTGAGCACACGGCTGCGGCTGTGCCTGATTAAAGGAGACTGGCAGCCGGTGCTCAATGCTGGATCGTTTTGGGTTGTTTGGTTGTTGTTTTCTGTACTAGCTGATTCTGTGGTGGAGTTTTGTCCTTGCTCTGGTTGGGGTTGCTCTCGTTCCCTGGCAATTTGTGCCTCACCTGCCGAGAGCTGCCGGAGCAAAGACCTGTTTGTTTTCCGTGGGTCTTGGATCCCGTCTCCAAGTGAGTACCCGTCTTCCCCAAGACGCCACATTCCCCCCTGAAGAGGAGCCTAAACGCTCAGGTCCCCGGACATTCAACTGAGGGACATCCCCAGGAGTTCTGGACTTTTGACTCACGTTTTGATCAGTTTTCTCCCTCCTTTTGGAGCGCTCTCAGTTGCCTTTGTTGTTCACCCAAATAAAGGGTTATTTACCTGAACTGCCTGTTCCCTGTCTGCATCTGGGTTCTGCAAAAACACCCCGAAAACCCGAACACATACCATCTGGTTTGGATTTTGAAGAACGTACCGCCTTTTTAGGATTTTGGGGTGCAGGTCAGTTACTCACTCTGGAGTCTGGACACCTTGCAGGTGCATGTTGCTCTCATTGCAGGCTGAATTCGGAATTGTTTGGATAAGTCTTTAATAATCATTGGTATGTTGTAATTTAACTTTCACCACGGTGTAAGCCCTATTTACTTTATTCAAATGATTATATACTCAAGTAGTTACAGCTATGGGCCTATGTAATTCGGGTGGTTAAGCTAGCCATGTGAGGATGTGTTAGCTTGTTAATGCTCCTGATATTAGATTGTCCATGTGGCTAAACACGAATCAACTTGGCTCCGGGCAGGGTATCAGAAATGGTGAGTTAACTTTAACTTGAGTCGGTTGGATTTTGATTCGGTTCAAGGACTTGTGTCGGGGGGCGTCCGAGGAGGAGGAGGTAGAGATAAGGCTGCGGTCCACCACACACACCGTGTGTGGTGACCGGCACAGGCAGCAGGTATGTGTATGTGTGTGTGTGTGTGTGTGCGTGCGCGGCCCTTACCTCCTCCACGTAGGTCTCTCAGCGAACTGCGTCTGACTCACATGCCGGTCCCGCGGATCACTCATTTTGAATGTTTCTGCATTTATCGTCAGTTTACCACTGAGGAGGACTCGTTTTACATGATCAGTGTTTTTTAAAAACAGTGTCTGGATAGCTCCTGTTAATACTGGCATGCAGAAGTTTTATGCCATGGTGATACTGTGTTAAGTCAGACATGCCATGCAGTAGGGGACATGACATTTATTACAACTATATTAAAAAATAACTTAAGGTTTAATTTTAAATAAACATCTTGTGAGCATCTGCTCATTGTACAGTAAATATGTTCTCCAGAAAGGATGAAACAACTGCAGTTCCAACAACATATTATTTGAACATGGGACTTTATTTACTATCAACGAATTTCTTTAAATTCATCATTAAAAATGTTAATAAGTTAAATTTTTATTTTTCATATTAATAAGTTATGCAATATCTGAATGCTGTGAAGTGAACTATAATCGTTTATAAGAAGTATAGCACATGGAAAGTCCTAACATGTATTTTTTTGATAATGAAACTGCAAAATAAATAATAACATAGCATCTATTTTCTTTCCCTAACCATAATCTGTCATCTGATGAGTATTTCAGTCGTGCTGAGGCACAGTTGAGACGTAGACTTTTTCACTCATGATTTTGTACTCAATAATATGCTTAACATTTCTTTACAGACACAATGTTGATAACATGTTTTTTATATTGTGTTTATACTTGGCAGGTTTATCACATCTGATTTTCAACCAAGCTTCGGATCTTTATATTCTTTAGGTAAGAACATTTAACAGATTCCTTACTGCCATGTTAATCTTGGAAGTCATGCAATGATCAGTTTAAATTTAACATTAATTTCATCAATAAACTGCCAATTGTGCCAAGGGAATGTAATCGAATGTGTGTAAGTGTGTGGCATGTCTCTCAAGGTCTCACCATGGTCATTAGCAAGGGATGGGTCAAACTAAGAATGCCGTGCCTTTTAAAGTGTTCATAAAATCACCAGCAGGTTGCCAATAAGGTGTACTCATGATTTCCCATACACATGTAGTGGTTTTGCCTGTACTGTACTGCCACTTTTTTTTATGTGTAGCAGATAAATGCTGAATTTCAGCGAATTACAACACATCCACTTGAGACGACCTTCATGGCACGGTTGGCCTGTCTTCAGCCTCAGCTGACATCAGTTTTCCAGAAAAAGGGAGGTGTCACTGGCCAGAAACTAGCCAAACATCTGCAGATCTTACAAGAGGTAACTGTTCATTCATTGTTGTCTATATGTGTGCTTTAATATATTCTGTTTCAGTAAAGCCTGGATCATTAATGTAAGACACATTTCCAAAGAAATATTTTACATGTTTACATGTTATGGTAGCAAAACCAGCCCTGTTTTCCCTGGTGGGACAGTTAATGTACACCACCTGCACTGAGCAAGATTTTTGACCATGCTTAGCACAGCGCTTTAATCCTATACATCCATACATGTCACATATTGTAACCACACCACAATTATTTTGTAATCAAAGGAATAAGGTTAGTTATAGTATAACCGTGGATTGAAAAGTTCAAATATTTTTGTAATTACTTTAGTGCCTGGAAATGTTTTTAATCAGTGGAATCTCTTCACACAGGCTACAAGTGATGTTCATTCAAAAAGGGCAGCAGTCCTAAGAGCACTTTGTCTCCACCTTGGTGAGGATGATGGACATCTGATTCATGAGTATATGGTAAGTTTAATGTTCTGAATGTAACTCGTATTTAAGATTCTGAAGTTGTTTGTCCTGTAGTTTTGGCTCCCCACTGGGTCTCTTCAGTATACAGCAGAGGTGTCTGTTGTGTTTACAGAATAATTTGCTGTTACAGTGCACCATTATAGAATCTTTGACATGTAGTGATGTTTCTTGTGCTGCTTTACCTGTCCAAGTCAGTATAGTAAAATGTTTTGTTCCTGTTGCTTATATGATAGAGCCAGGCATAGAGTCGAAGCACAAAAGCACACCTTGGAACACACAGTGCCCATAAAACACTTGATGCACAAACAGACAGTGCCCTGATTGAAATCTGAAAATGTCTGTTTTGCAGATTTACAATGTATGGTAAAAAATAATGTTTATTTGTGGCAAAGCATTCTAATGTTACCTTTTCTCCTATTTACTTAAAATATGCAGGACATCGAAGGAAATGCCATCCCGACAGACATGCAGAAGTGGGCCATGGGCATTTACGTCATCTGCAGTCCAGGCTTGCGCATGCTTGGGGTGATCTACGCATTGAACCTGGCCTACCCCAAGGAACTGAGACACGATTACGAATTAATTCAAAAAGTACTCATGGGAATGGATGGGGAAAAGCTTTCCCCCAAAGTCCTTGGACTAAAGAACAAAATCGGTGTTGGACTGTAGAAATTCTTCAACCACAGTTGTTTTGTTTGGTGCTTTTGTGAATTGAATGGAATGAATGGTTATTGTGATCTCAAAAAGCAGCATCACTAAGAGTTCCACACAGATGAGAAATGCTTTTGTAGGGGATAGAAGTATTCACGCAGCCAGTGGTGAGGACACTACAACAAACTAACTTACTGGTAGTTACATGTGTTAGGGCAGTAATGAAGGATCGCCTTCTCTGTCTCAGGCCAACATCCAAGCGAGTGACAGGATATGCACTTAAATGAATCTTATGATACCCAACAAAGCCATTTGTTTTATTATCAGTTCAATTGCCTCAGTGAAACATTGCTTTTGATAATATTGTCATTTCAGGGTCAGGCAACCAGTGTTTTGTTTTCCAGATGTGGCCCACTGTGTCTAGTTTGGGTTTTGAATGTTGCTGAAAGTTTTTTTTTTCTCTGGGTAATGTTCTCAACTGAAGGCATAGGTATTTTTTTTGCAAAAAAGCTGTAAAGTAAGCTCTACTAAAAAAACACTTTACATGTAACAGGGATAGAATTATTCTGCTGCCTAGTCTCTGATCAGGACACTACACAAAAGTGTCAGAGTTTATACTGTTCATTCCATCCTTATGGTTATGGTTATGGTTGACAGTATCTGATTAGCGGGTTTCTGCTTTCTTTTGTTTGATCTCTTTAGAAGAGGCTTTTAAAATGTAAGGGTCAAAAGCTAAAACAAGTATTGTTGTTTATGCACTTTGCATAAAGAACCTTTGAGAACAGGTTCTTGTCTTATAAGAAGTGTTATACATGTTGAGAGCAAGCGTTGCCTTTTGTCTTGTCGCATATCAGGAGACTTCACATAACGTGTCAGTTTATTCTTTATTAATGGTTGTTTACACAATCAGAGCAACATATTTTTCTTTTGCAAACATATTAATGTATCTGTTAAAGTTAACAGTGTTTCTATCCATGCACTGAGTATTTTACAGTTTTTCATGTTGAAAAATATTCTTGGGTCATTAGACTGCTCTGATGTGAGATGAAACAGTGCGAACAGTCTTCACCTGCTCCCTCACTTCTACACTTTAGACAACCTTTCAGTCTTTGTTTCACCACAGGGGGGTGAGAGTTGGCCTCCAAGACCGTGAGCAACATCTGCTTCATTTCAGCCCGCAGGTCCTCCATCATCTGTTGCTTGCTCAAAGTCTGTTCTCCTTTGTTTTCTTTACCGTTTACAGCTTTGACAGTCACGGTTGTATTGGGCTCCCTGGGCTTAACCGGGCCATCCAAGGGGGTTGAGCCAGTCTGTATATCGGAGCTGAGCTCTTGCACCTTAGGGCCTTTCGCAATTGTGAACTTCTTCTGTTTTTCTTGTCGCTCATTTTCCACTCTTGAGGCTTCATTTACTTTCTCTGAGTTCTTCGTCTGTGATTTTAACATTGTTTAGGTAGGGCAAAAGGTTAAATTGTATAGTCACTCAGTAGTCCAGTTTCGATGGATCGAGGGAACTTACGCTGGATGGTGGCATGGCTGTAGTGTTCCTCACCATCCTCATTCTCAGCTTTCCACAACAGTTTTTCCTTTAACTCAATCACACGAAACACAAAGTTCAGGGCCGTCTCTTTAGGCTCTTGGGATAGGCTGATCAGTTGGTGGTACAGGTCTGTAGAGCTATCAACCTTATAGTATCCCCTCAGGATGGTTAGGAGTGCGGAGAGTGTCAAACCAAGCTTTATCTCCAACATATCTCTCAATGGCAGTCCTGGACTCACTGCTCTGATCACTGCTTCAATTATCTCAGTTTCAGTGTGGCCTTTTTCTGCCCCCATCTCGGTCTGTCTGACAAGGCTGAGATATGACAACTTGTCCTTTTGCCCACTTTCGCAGATTAGTCCACAGATTCTGAACTCTCTCCTTAGTGTAACCTCTGGCAGTGTGTGTGCAAAGTTTTTGGTTGGGTGCTCTGAGCTCTTAAGGAGGCGGTGATGCTGTGATGAGCGACCCTCCTCTTCTGCCATTACATCAGTCTCTTTTTTGTTATCCAGTTTTGTCATTTTTATCAAAACATTCTTCAGAATTTCTTTAACTTCATCATCACTCTGATCTATCTCGACGCTATCCAGTACATCCTCTGCTTTCCTGATGAGCAGCCTCCGAGGCACACTGCTGGGTTCTCTACAGTCCAGGCTGTCACATTTCCGGGACCTGCAGACATCCATAAGATGTTCCTCCCTCAGCTGCCACAGAGCTGCACTCACTTGGTCTCGCAGAAACTGAATTTCCTCCATTTCACTGAAGATTGCTGAAGGTTTGTCTCTTGGGTGAAGGAAGGGGGTGATGGTTTGGAAGTCCACCAACGCCACCTCCTGGCTGGCTCGCCAAAATATGTCACACTCCTAAAAATGACGCTGTGGCCAATACTTAGTGTAACACATTAATTAATGTTTTTATTTCTATACGAACAGCAACAAAACACACTCACTTTGTAATACTGTCATTTATTCTGTGGTTATCATTCCCAACCGTTCTAACTGTCCGAACGGCAACAACAATATATACACTTTGGTCACGTGCACACACAGACCTTTAGCTACTGAACCCACACCCTGCATGGGGCCAGACCCCACCAGGTCCTCCAACAAAACCCACAGTGCCACACAAGCGTCTGGAAGTGTATGCTTTTCTCTGAGATGTGTCACATCAGTCTGACCAAAATCGATGTTTTCTCGCTGAGAGAAGCGCCTTTTTGACACAGATTGATGCACGTCTGGTCTTGTTTGCTTTTCTCTGACATGTATTTGATTGTGTCACATCTCTTATACCAAAACCCATGTTTTCTCGCTGAGAGAAGTGCCTTTTTGACACAGATTGATGCAGGCAACCGTCTGGAAGGGTTTGCTTTTCTTTAATATGTGTCACATCTCTCTTACCAAAATCTGTTCTTTTCACTGGGAGAAGCACTTTTTTGACACAGATTGATGCAGGCAACCGTCTGGAATGGTTGACATGTTGTTACGTACGGTGAGGAGGACCCAAACGCAGACCACAGGCGAGCAGTGTCGAACACAGGTTTTAATGCAGTCAGGTTCCAGAACAGGTACAAACAAGGACGCTCACGAGGAGGAATAATCAGAGGAACAAAAGGTGCTCCAAACGGAGAAAACTACGCAAACTAAAAGCGTTCCGAACTGAGGATTACTAGGTACCAAAAAACACTCCCTATTGGAGGAAATAACGAGAACACAAAGCAACTCCAACGGAGGGGAAGCAACCAAAGGTGAGCCTGGCCGGAACACTCCACGGCTGGCTGGCAATCCCGGATTTACGTCAGTCGTATGGGACCTCGAAAAAAGGAACAAAAGGCAGGGTTAGGACGAGAGGAAAATGGCAACAGATCGAAGTCCAACTCCAAAACAGCTACCACGTAAACTGAGTGCAAAGGCCAAGACAAGCTCAACACCAAAGCAATGTGAGGCAACAATCTGACGACTTGTAATGGAAGTCCAGGTGCTTAAGAGGGAGGACTGATTAGTGATGCGGCACAGGTGTGGGCCCCGGCCGGCTCTGCCCTTGGTTGTCCGCGCCCTCTAGGAGCCAAGGAGCAGAGAACAGACTTCCCAGAGCCCATCCAGTGCCAATCCCTAACACATGTGTCACAAAAGGGAGGAGCACTAGCCAGCACTACTTCCTGTATTATTGCGTTACCTGGTTGGCTGTGTGTGCATGCTGGTGAATAAAACTCTGCCAAACAAAAGGTTATGGGCCCATATCGTCGCTAAAAAGCTGTTGTACAAGATAAACAGTATTGTGGTAATTCACAATGGAGGGTAAGCTGTTTATTGACAAGCTGATCGGACCAGAGAACTGGGCAACATGGAAGTTTCAGATGGAACACTTGCTCAAGGCTAAAGGATTATGGGGAATGCTAATTGAGACAGAGACGCTAGCTGCAGATGCTAATGCAGCTGCACAGGCTAAACTCACAAGACGGAGAGAGAAAACATTCTCTATCTTAGTGCTCAATGTAAGTACACCCCAGTTGTACCTGATAACAAGCTGTCAAACACCCAAAGAGACGTGGACCACGCTGAAAACCCATTTTGAGAGGGATACTTTAGCTAATAAACTCTTCCTGAAGGAAAGATATTTCAGATGTAAAATGAAGGAAGGAGAGAATTATCTTAATCTTAATCAGAGCCTGATCATTTAAAACAAATGAAAGAGCTAACTGATCAGCTGTCAGCAATTGGATCTGTAATTGAAGAGGAAGGCCAAATTGTTGGGTAGCTTGCCACCAAGTTATGCTATAATTGTCACTGCACTAGAAAGAAAGATTGACAACCTGACACTGAAGTTTGTTCAGCAAGCATTAATAAATGAGGAGCAAAAGCAAGTGAATGCTAATGATTCCAGTGGTGCTACGTCAGGTGGTGCATCAGCCATGTCATCACAATTTCGGGGAAATGTGCAAGGATAGCTCCAAGACAGTGGGAGCAGCAGGCAAAAGCACATGGAGATGTTACAAATGTGGTAGAGAAGGCCATATCAGGCGAGATTGTCCAACCTTGAAAAATAAATCAAAAAAGAAAATCCTCAAGGCTAAGCACATGATCTGTGAGGGTGAAGAAGATTCCTCTGAAAGTGCTATTGTGACCAGAGATGCAAACAGTTATAGACCACAACAGACTGAGTGGTTAATTGATTCTGGAGCCTCAAAACACATGATGTGTGATAAAGAAATTCTTCAAGAATACCAGCAATTCACAAAATTACAGTCTGTGAAAATGGGTGACAGCAGGGTGGTTGATGCCCTAGGAATTCGAAATGTATACCTGAAAATGACTTTCAAATTAAGTGATGTAAAAAAAAAAAGTCACAATGTATGATGTGCTGTATGTTCCAAAGCTTTCTGGGAATTTATTCTCAGTGGGAGCTGCTACTAAGAAAGGGAATACAGTGCAGTTCAGAGAGTCTCGTTGCTACATACGTGGAAAAAGTGGAACACTTCACACAAAGAGCTGATGGACTATATCAGTTGGATATTAAAGAAAGTGAAACTGTATGTCACAGTGCTTCAGTTGCAGCCAGCCTGTGGCACCAGCTCCTTGGTCACACTACTAAGCTTAAGGAACTCAAAGATATGGTGAACTGAGTGAACTTCTCTGCAGAAAAAGAGATTCCCTTCTGTGAAGGATGTGTAGCGGCAAGCTGGCTAAGAAGCCATTCAAGTCGATGGGAGGAATCTGTTCCAAACGCAAGATGCATCTGATTCACGGTGATGTCTGTGGTCACATGCAGACCGAATCTATAAGTGGAGCAAAATATTTTGTGACTTTCATTGATGATTACTCAAGATGCTGCAAGGCATACATCATGAAACAGAAGAATGAGGTGCTAGGCAAACTCAAGGAATTTGAGAGAACATTCTCAAATGAGTGTGGTCTGAGCGTCACAAGGCTGAGGACACATAATGGTGGCAAGTACACATCAAATGAGTTTCAAGAATATTTGAAGTCTCAAGGCATTCACAATGAAATGACTGTACCCCACTCACCACAGCAAAATGGTGTTGCATAAAGAAAAAACAGGACATTAGTTGAAGCAGCTAGAAGCATGCTGTCACATGCAAAGATGCCAAAGATGTTTTGGGCAGAGGCTGTAGCCCCCGCAGCTTCCATACAGAACAGGCTGCCCACAGCTATTCTGAAGGAAGAGACACCCTATGAGAGATGGTGTGGAAAGAAACCTGACATGAGTCACATGAAGGTGTTTGGCTGTATTGCTTATGCACATATCCCAGATGAAAAAAAAGAAGGAAACTGGACAAAAAGGCCGTGAAGCTTCATTTCGTATGATATGCAAACAATGCCAAGGGATATCACCTGTATGATGAAGAGAAGAGGAGAATTCTAATCCGCCGTGATGTCATCTTCGATGAATCAAACTTCAGCTGGAATCAGGAAGTGAAAATATCCTGTTCAGTAAATGAGATAACTATAAAAACAGATTAGAGTAAAACACAACATGATGCAGTCATAGCTGACTGTAGTATCAGAACAAGCGGCAAAATCAGAAATGCTTCAAAGAGATTTGGATATGATGAGTTTGCAGATATAGTGACTGTTGATCATCATGCCATGCAATATGTGTCGTGTGACAGAGCCAATCACACTGAAAGAAGCATTGGTGAGTCCTAATGCAAATGAATGGCAGGAGGTGGCTGACTTGGAATATAAGTCACTGCTGGAAAATGAGACGTGGGACTTGGTGGATTTACCAAGAGAAAGAAACACAGTAGGATCAAGATGGGTGTTCAGAGTCAAGTATCATAGTGACGGAAGAGTAAAGAGGTACAAGTGCAGGCTTGTTGCCAAGGGCTACTCACAGTTGTACGGTGCTGACTATGATGAAATGTTTTCACCAGTGGTACGTTTCAGCTCTATTCGTACATTATTGTCTTTTGTTATTCAAAACAAGCTACATGTACACCAGATGGATGTTGTAACTGCATTCCTTAATGGACACATGGAAGAAGAAATCTACATGGAGCAGCCAGAGGGCTACATCAAACCAGGGCAGGAACACTTATGTATGCAAACTGAAGAAATCATTCTTTGGACTGAAGCAGTCTCCTCGCTGCTGGAGCAAGGCTTTCACAGAGTTCATGATGGAAATCGGATTCAAGCAGAGCACATCAGACCCCTGCGTGTTTGAAAGATCAAGAGAAGAGCTTGAGATACTCGCAGTTTACGTCGATGATTTAATTCTAATAACATAGTCAACTGAGAGCACGAACGAGCTCAAAGTGGCTCTCAAGGGACGCTACAAGATGAAAGACATGGGAGAGCTGTCATATCCTGGACACCTCTGTTATCCAAGATAAAGAGAAGAACCATGTAATGCTTCATCAGAAGCATTACATTGAAGCCATACTTATAGAATGGATAATGCAAATCTTGTGGCAACTCCTGCTGATGCCAATGTCAAGTTGAGGAAGAGTGGTATCAGTAAGCCAGTGGACCAGCATACCTATCAGTTAATGGTGAAGTCTGCTGTATTCTGCAATGGCCACACGACCAGACATAGCTCAAGCGGTGAGTGCTGTGTCAAAGTTCAACCCAAATCCAAATGCTGCACATCTGACCGCTGTGAAGAGGATACTTCGATACTTGACAGCAAAGTTCATTGTACCTTTCAAATATGGGCAGTCAGACTCTGGAGCTTTGATTGGATTCTCAGATGCTGACTGGGCTGGAGATCAGGATTACCGCCGCTCAACAACAGGCAACGTCTTTCTACTGAGTGGAGGAGCAGTGAGCTGGCTCAGCAAGAAACAAGCAACAGTTGCACTTTCAACAGCAGAAGCGGAGTACGTCGCACTCAGTCAAGCCGCTCAAGAAGGAATCTGGCTGAAAAGATTACTGAGGGATCTTGGAGTGGAAGCTATGTCCACAATGATCATGGAAGACAACCAAGGAGCCATCACAATCGCAAAAAAATCCTGTGAACCACTCCAGGACCAAACACATAGACATTTGTTACCACCATATCCGTGAATGTGTGCAGAATGGACACATAGAACTGCAATATTGTCCAACAAATGACATGAAAGCAGATATCTTTACCAAACCACTAACTAGAGAGAAGTTTGAATATCTCAGGGGAGAGATTGGACTTTTTTCCTATTTAAGTATGGTGGTTGTTTATGCTTGACCGGTGTACACTGAATGCTACCTGATCAAAGCATGTCTAAAAAGAAAAAATGGAAAAAAGAGTTCCACTGAAATCATTGTAAACAAACAAAAAGAGTTCCAGTGAAAACAATGTAAAAGAAAAAATAGGTTTTTTGTTGTTGTGTGACATTGTTATTGTAAAGGAGAGCACATCTCTGTAATATTATTTAAAGTTACTTAATGCTATTGAAAACTAAGTGGCAGTGTTGTAATACAGTAGTTTTCCAATAGTTTCTCCAATAGATGGCACTGTTGTACTTTTGATTCATACCACCTCTGCAGACTGCTTGTAAAAGGGTGGAGCACTAGCTAGGACTACTTCCTGTATTATTGCGTTACCTTCTTGGCTCTGTGTGCATGCTGGTTAATAAAACTCTGCCAAAACAAGAGATTTGGGCCCAGCCCTGAGTGCTGTCAGGCGGGCAGAGCGCTGCCCTAACCCTTGGCTTTGCATTGGCTTAGGGCTAGGGTTAGAGTTAGGGTTAGGTTTTGGGTTAGGGCTAGCTCCAGGCAGCTGGGTTGCGGCTGTTTGGAGCCCAGACATGAGCGCCTCCAGGTGGGCAGAGCGCTGCCGAGCTTCGGGCTCGCTCCAGGGAGCCAGGCTGGGGTATTGCCGACAGGTGGGCTTGCTCTAGGGAGCCATGCTTTGGGCTGTCTGGTGCCTGAAAAGGAGTGCAGACAGCCGGGCAGAATGCTGCAGAGCTGGCGGCTAGCTCCAGGGAGATGGGTCGGGGCTGTTTGGTGCCCATCATTGCGTGCTGTCAGGCAGGCAGAGCGCTGCCCTGAAGCCGAGGGTTGGCCTTAGCTTATGGCTAGGGTCAGGGTTTTGGTTGCGGTTAGAAGTAGCTCCAAGGAGGTGCGTTGGGGCTGTTTCGAGCCCTGCCATGATGTGCTGTCAGGCGGGCAGGGTGCTTCAGGGAGCCGCTGGTGACTCTCTTACAGATCACATTGGACCACGAGGGGCATCGCGCCTCAGGGCAGACAACGTTGGACCGCCAGGGGAGCAGCGCACATGGGCAGATCCCATTGGAGCAACAGGTGAGTAGCACCTATGGGCAGATAGCATTGGACTACCAGGGACACGTGCAGCTTTTGGGTGCAGCTGTATGTATTTAGGCCTTGGGGGGGGGGGGGGTCGTTGTTTAAGTGCGGGTGCACAGGTTCGGCTGGTGCCCCGGGTCCGGCGGGCAAGTTCCAGGGAGCTTAAATAACTTACTTACTTATAGGGCTTACTTAATAAATTTTAAGTATTAGCTGGACTTTCAAAGAGATGAAGCAATTTTTGCATGAAATATTGACGACAGTACCTATTTCACTATTTAGTTTGTTGACATTGTAGAACAGTCAGCTTCTCTTGCATTGTTAGAGAAATCGCGACATGTTTTGTCAGTTGTGAAAGGCTCGTCCACTTCACAGGTTGTTGAATTGGCTCTAACGAAGAGACCCGGGTGACCACATTATCAAAGAGTACCACCGCACCAAAAGTCTGATTGACTCCTCATGCCAACAAATGATCAACATACTTGTGGCTGACATGACAGAAAAGCATGGGTAATTTGGTGGCCTCTGCCAGAACTTTTTCTTCTGTGTTTGTACGGAAAGTGTTTTCTTGTTATTGGCTTTGCTGTAAAAGCATAGCATGTCATTAACAGCATTGAATTTTCTTCTGTCAGGACGGCCCCACCGAAGAATGTGAGGGAGATGTACGCCCAGGGCATAGTTCAGCTCTTCCCATACTTGATGGATCCCTTCTCAAAGAATGGATATGTAAGTTTTAACAGGTTTTTACATTAGAACAAATTATCATGTGAACAAGATAAATGCATCATACCTAATGTATGGTTTAAAATTACAAATGGTGCATTTCTCTTTTCATAACTAGGAATATTATCCACTTTTAAAGTAATATATCTCTGTAATTTAAACTATTTTTCTGTTTAATGAACCGGTTGTAATTTTGAAGGAACATTTCTATGGTGGTGAAAGTGGCACTGGCTATCTGGTGTGGTTCCTGAAAACTGTACAGAGGAAAAGTGCTTCATCAGAAAGTACAGGATCGCCATGTCGGAAGACTGGAGGGTCAGATGCCAGAAGAGAGGCTTCCTTTAGTCCTGAGACTGTTAGGAGATCAGTAGTTAGGAGGACCCAGAAGCGGAGGACTGAGAAAACGATTCTTTTATTAGTTAACACTTGAATCAGGGCGATACAAAATAGAACAAAGGACACTCCACCGGAGGATAACTAGACAACGAGAGAATTAACTTAAGAGGCAAAAACCAAAGACGCTCCACCGGAGGATAGCTAAACGGGAAACTAACAAACAAAAGTTAACCAAAGGCGCTCCACCGGAGGATAAGTGGATGAGGCAAAATCCGACCGTAAGACAAACTGAGGACGCTCCACCTGGAGGACAAGGAAAACCAAGGAAAAACTCCGACTGCTTGCCAGAGCCGGGGCTGAGGACTCTCTGCTGCTGCACACGTGACGGAGGACTGACTGACGTCCAACCTTGGAGAGACAAGGAAGTTAGTCAAAAAGGACAGGTGGGTTAAACAGAGCTGAAGCAACCGCAATCTACCCCAAACGAGTCAGTTAGATCCAACGCCGGTGTCCTCTCAGCAGCGCCTAATAAAGCCCCGCTGATGAGGATGAGAAACAGGTGTGCTGCGCCGGCAGGAATCACGACCGCCACGCCCCCTGCGGAAGGGGGAAGCAGGAGCCAGCAGCAAACAGAAAGACAAAAAAAACCCACAAGCCCAAAGCAATCGAACCCTAACAGAGACAACCTTGAGTGAAGAGCAGTGCCAGCATGCCATGGCCTTGATGAGATACTGTATTGACGAGTCAACTGTCAAGCAGAAGATGAAAATGACATTTCATCATGGTCCTTGACCCGTATGGTCCTTGATGGAGAGAAATCCGCGTAGGTCTTGACAGAATTCCCCCGATTCAAAGATGTCAAAGGCCTGGTAATTAAACATTTTGCATTAAAACATGTAATTGTCCTTTCAGTATAAATAACTTAACAGCAACTTTTTTTCTCAAAATCTCCTGAATTTCATTTTTTTTCTGTTGCAGATTGAGCAAGACTTCATCCTGTTGTTTGGGGAAGGGGTAGCTGCAAGATTTTTGGAAAAGTTGGTTGCAGTATTTCAACCTGGAAAATATTTTTGAAGAGTTTATGAGGAAGTCTTCCAAATGGCCATTGTGTTTTTTAATCTGTTAATTTATAGCCTTGACTCTGTTTGAAATTCTGGCATGGCAATGCAAGTGGTTCCTCAATATTTGTGACAATCATTTTTTTATGTTTCTTATAATACTGATCTTCTCTTTTTCTCACCATCTCTTGTTGTTTGAATGTCTCGCTCATAAATACTTTTTTTCTCTGTCTAGATGGCCCACAACATTTAAGCAAAAGATCATTCAGCACTGTAAGGCTCTCCCTTCAATGAGTGACCTTGCAGAGCTTATCCATTGTGCTGAAGCTACATCCAACAAAGAGGAAATTGATGACACTCTTGTCCTTGGTAATGTGATTGATTATATTTTATCTTTTTTATGGGGTGTGTTTTTGTTTTGATTAATTTCCTCATCTTTTTTGGTACGGCGTTAATCCAAAATAATGATGTTTTTAATTATAACACTATATTTATGTAACATTTAACAGTGATTTCCAAATACAGGCAGGGACAGTGATCTTTCATCCATTATTCTCCTTCTTCACCTGATACCTCCTTCACCCCAAGGCCGGAAAAGACCAGGCAAGGTGTCTGCAGCACAAGCTGACAAGCATCTTGTCCTGTTCAAAAAGGTTTGTGTTTTTTTCTTATGAAAATATCAAGTGATGTGGTACAAAACTGTCTTGCAAAATTTTTAAGCAACACTGATTATTTTCATAGGCAGAACCCTTTATCCTTATAATTTGCCACAAGTGATTGGGCTTGTTTTTGTCAGTGATTTGCAACTTTTAATTTTTACTGACTCTTTGTCCTCAGAATGGAACAAGTATTCAAGACCATGTTGATGCAATCAAGTGCACCACTCAACCGTATCTTCTTGCTGTTGGGATGAAGAGGAGTGCCATCCATGACTTCTTCATTATTCTGGATAAGCAGGTTATACCATGCAAAGCAACTAGTTCTCTGGGAGCTTTTGATGAACTCTTTAAGGCACACTTTGTATTTGCTACCATGTACAACCATATGCTCCACAACATGTACACCTTCATTCAGACAACTATTTACAACATAGATGTTGGTCAAGTCCAGGAGAGCCTGCGTGCTGCTGAGGTTAGGACCAGGCTGCTTAACTAATCTGCCATGGGCCTTATTTGTTTTGCTTGCCACTGTCATTTTGTGGGAACAAATAGCCTTGTGAGGCATATGAGGTTAATTCACGGGTTGTATCCAGGGAAATCACTTAGCCTTAAATGTTCTCAGGGAGTGTACTGTCGTGTTTTTAGCACATAGTCAGGTTTCAGGAAACATTTAAATGCAAAACATGCAAATAACGATTTGAGAGAGTCTGAAACTGATAACATAGATAGTTTTGATACCTCGCATGACACTATTTTACAAAATTTTGAAGGAGAGGCCAGTAGTTCAGTAGTAGGCCTTCCAGCACCCAACGTCAGTGCTTGTGATATGTGTGCTTCTGTTATTGCACAGCTTCAAGTAAGTGGTGTAGGTCAATCCACTTTAAACAATTTTGCTTCATCCATGGAAGAATGGATATTGTAATGGAGGTACAGAGTCAAACTAAAGAGGCAGTTTTGATTTGTTTATCATATCAGGATACAGATATTAAAGCTAAAATTGAGCAAACTTTTAAAACACTTGAAAATCCTTTAACTGCATTGAACACTAAATCAAAACGTAATGCATATTTTGAACAAAAATGGAAAACTGTTGAACCTGTTGAAAAAGTGCTTGGTGTCAGATTTGAAAATAGAAGAAACAGAAGCACTGGAACTTATGATCAAGTCATTGTAACTGACAAATTTGCATACGTTCCAATTCTAGAATCATTAAAAACTATTCTAAGAAATCCAAATGTCATTTCGATGTTTATGTCAAGCCACTCTGTCAAGGATGGTTTGTATTTTGACATAAATGATGGGTTGTATATAAAGAACCATCCTCTTTTTTCTCAAAAAAAGAATGCATTGCAAATTCAACTGTTTTTTGACGGGTTTGAGACTGCTAATCCATTAGGCTCCAAAAAGGGTATTCATAAATTGAGGGCTATATATTTTACTCTGAGAAATTTTCCACCAAAGTTAAATTCATCTTTAATCAATATACATGTTGGGGATTGTGGTTTTTATGTAGGACCCAGACGCAGACACGGGGAGGCAGGTCAAGATCAAAATAACACCTTTATTGGGTGTACAAAAGGGCAAAACAGAAAGCGTTCCCAAAAGAGGAAGAACAGACCAAACACCAAGTCCAAAAGGTCCAAATACTAACAACTGGAGGTTCCTTTGCAGAGTCCGGAAGCCAGAACAAAAAGAGTCCTCAGGGGAAAAGCATGGCATCTTGGGACAGACAGGTAACTCACTTCAGAGTTGAAATCCAAGACCCACGGGGAACCAAGAGGTTCAGCTCTGGCAGCACTCAGCAGGTAAAGGGAAAGTCACGGGAACGTCTGTGATGGCAACGGCAATGGCAGCTAACTACAACTAACAATCCAGCAGTGAGCACAAGCTGCCAGCGTCCCTAAATCATTATCAGCCCGTCATTGACGGGCTGATAAGCTGCAGGTGTACGCTCACTGCTGGACCAAGGGAAACAGCACCCTCTCTGGAGAGGACAAAGAAATCACCATACACAAAGGAGGGGGCCAGCAAGCTGGACCCTAACAATACATTTGTGTACACTTTTTCATGCCCAGGACATTAAAACCTATGGTTTTGACAGCATCCTTGAACCAATCATTCAAGACTTGAAAGTGCTTAAAACTGATGGGATTGAGGTTCCGATGTTCAAAAGTGCAGTTAATGGCAGTATTGTACAGGTAACCGGTGATAATCTTGGGATACATGGACTCTTTGGGTTTGTGGAATCATTCAGTGCGCGAAATTGTTGTCGTTTTTGTATCATTGAGAACAGTGAATTTCAAACTGTGTTCTCTGAAGATGACCAAAATGTGGTATTACGGACTAAAGACATGCATGCCGAACATTGCCATACTATACAAAAAAATCCACATCTACCTCATATATATGGTGTTAAATGTTCATGTTTCTTAAATTCCCTGCAATATTTCAACACTGCTGATAATTTTTCTGTAGATATCATGCATGGTATTTTGGAGGGTGTTGCACAAAGAAGTGAAACTTTTGTTGGAGTATTTTCAGGAAAACTTTTTAACTGCAAAACAACTGGCCAGTAGAATAGAGTCATTCAACTATGGGTACACTGAGAGGAGAAATCGCCCACCTGCAATTAAGTTACGTGATGGAAGTAATGATTTAGGCCTGAATGCCATTCAATCCTGGTGTTTACTACGAAATGTGCCATTAATATTTGGTGATCTAGTGCAGGAAGACAATGAGTTCTGGCATTTGATAAATTTGTTGTTGCAGATAGTAAATATTGTGTTTTCTCCCATCATAACAAATGGTATGACGATCTTTTTGAAGCGCATTATTATTGACCATCATCAGCTTTTTAAGCGTCTGTTTCCTGATAAAAATCTTTTGCCTAAACATCATCATCATCATTTCATTACATTTTGATGTATCAGAAATATAGGACCACTTCTACATGTGTGGTGTATGCGTTATGAGGCACAACAAGTTTTTCAAAACTCAACTTAAAAGTTTTAAAAATGTCACAAAGACATTGGCTAAAAAACATCAAAAATACATGGCCTTGCACTGGGAAGCTTTCAGCCAGAGCAGAGTAAGTATTCATCCTTGAAAAATGTTAAAGATTGCATATTTGAATGACGGTCCTGAAATTGCTTCCAAACTGAAAGTGGACATATCTGTTAATGTTCTTGTGGTGAAATGGTTGAAATATTATGGTTCCAAATATCGCCCAAGTTTAGTAGTGTGTCTTGAGATTTATGAGGAGATGCCAGTATTTTCTTAAACCACTTGTATTATAATCAAAGATGACCAGGTTGTATTTATTGGCACTGTTACATTACCATGCCTTTAAAGTTTTGTGCAAACCATCCCAGGCAGTGAAGGTCTTCAGTGTTGAAGAGCAGCTGTATTTCAAACCACTGGATGTTAAGATGGCATATGGATCAACTGATTCTTCCTTGTTAGTTGTACTATATTGTCACATGATGCACTTGAACAGTTTTGAATAGCGTGAAATAAATTTAGTGTGAATATAAATGGGTGTTTTTCCTCCCTCAGCAGACACTTGAACTAAGCAACAATGGTAGGAGAGATAAAATTCAAAGCTCTTCGGAGTAATTTCTTTAATCAACATGTATTGTTGAAGGGATTGTTCAAATTTTTTAAACAACACAGATGGTAAGGATCTCATACAACTACATGTTAAAAAATATGAACTGTCCCTTTAAGGAGTATAACACTGGCAAAGGGAAGTGTTATTTTTTAACACTTAACTCTTCAGTGTTGAATTTGAATAACACTTTATGGGTTACTTCTAACAAGGAGTAAAACTTTATTGACACTAATTAGTGTAGCTTGGTGTAAAATATTCACTCTTATAAGAGTAAAATTGACTGGAAATTTAACTCAATGTTCAGTGTAGATTTTCCACTCTGTAGATAGAGACCATATGTTCACTGAGGTAGTGTTAAAATGAACTCTTTAAGAGTTTTATTTACACTGGTAATTTTACTGTGCAGGTTCGGCAGGTGCGCCAGGTTAGGCAGGCAAGTTCCAGGGAGCCAGGCTGAGGGTTCACTGGTGCCCAGCCATGAGTCCTGTCAGGCGGGCAGAGCGCTGCCGGGCGGCTGCCTTGCATGGAGGAGGGCTGGGGCGGTGCTGACGGGTGGGCTCGCTCCAGGGAGCTGCGCCGGGGACTGTCTGGTGCACGACAAGGAGTGCCAAGACCTGGGCAGAATACTGCAAAGCTGCCAGCTAGCTCCAGGGAGGTGTGTTGGGGCTGTTTGGAGCCCAGGCATGAGTTTTGTCAGGCGGGCAGAGCACCGTCTTAACCCTTGGCTTTGCATTAGCTCGGGCTAGGGTCAGGGTTAGGGTTAGGGTTAGGGTTAGGGTTAGGGTTAGGGTTAGGCTTCGGGTTAGGGCTAGCTCCAGGGAGGCACGCTGGGGCTGTTTGGAGCCCAGACATGAGTGCTGCCAGGTCGGCAGAGCCCTGCTGAGCTGCGGGCTTGCTCCAGGGAGCCAGGCTGCGGCAGTGCTGACAGGTGGGCTCGCTCCAGGGAGCCATGCTGAGGACTGTCTGGTGCCTGAAAAGGAGAGCTGACAGCCGGGCAGAATGCTGCAGAGCTGGCGGCTAGCTCCAGGGAGGTGTGTTGGCGCTGTTTGGTGCCCAGGCATGAGTGCTGTCAGGCGGGCAGAGCGCTGAAGCCTTGGCTTTGCGTTAGCTTCGGGCTAGGGTCAGGCTTAGGGTAAGGGTTCGGGTTGCGGTTCGAGGTAGCTCCAAGGAGGCGCGCTGGGGCTGTTTGGAGCCCTGCCATGATGTGCTGTCAGCCGGGCAGAGCGCTGCGGAGGGGTGGGCTCGCTCCAGGGAGCCGTTGGTTCCTCTCACAGATCACATTGGACCACGAGGGGCATCGCGCCTCGGGGCAGACAACATTGGACTGCCAGGTGAGTAGCGCCTATGGGCAGATAACATTGGACTACCAGGGGCACATGCAGCTTTAGGGTGCAACTGTATGTATTTAGGCCTTGGGGGGTGCACAGGTTCGGCTGGTGCGCCGGGTTAGGCGGGCAAGTTCCAGGGAGCCGGGCCAGGGCGAACTGGAGCCCAGGCGTGAGTGCTGTCGGGTGGGCAGAGCTGTGCGGAACTGCAGGTTCGCTCCAGAGCGTGAGGCTGGGGGCTGAAGGGAGCCCAGCCATAAGTGCTGTCAGGCGTGCACAGTGCCGTGGAGCAGGTGGCTCGCTCCAGGGAGCCAGGCTGGGGCAGTGCTGACAGGTGGGCTTGCTCTAGGAAGCGATGCTGGGGACTGTCTGGTGTCTGAAAAGGAGTGCTGACAGCTGGGCAGAATGCTGCAGAGCTGCAAGCTAGCTCCAGGGAGGCATGCTGGGGCTGTTTGGAGCCCAGACACGAGTGCTGCCAGGTGGGCAGAGTGCCGTCCGAACCCTTGGCTTTGCGTTAGCTTGGGGCTAGGGTTAGGGTTAGGGTTAGGTTTCGTGTTAGGGCTAGCTCCAGGGAAGCGTGCTGGGCCTGTTTGGAGCCCAGAGACGAGTGCTGCAAGGAGAGCAGAGCGCCACCTGAACCCTTGGCTTTGTATTAGGTTGGGGCTAAGGTTAGTTTTAGGGTTAGCGTTAGGGTTAGGGCTATCTCCAGGGAGGTGAACTGGGGCTGTTTGGAGCCCAGACACGAGTGCTGCCAGGTGGGCAGAGCGCCACCTGAACCCTTGGCTTTGTGTTAGCTTGGGGCTAGGGTTAGGCCTAGGGTTAGGGTTAGGGTTAGGGTTAGGGTAAGGGTTAGGGTTAGGGTTAGGCTTCGGGTTGGGGCTAGCTCCAGCGAGGCGAGCTGGGGCTGTTTGGAGCCTAGACACGAGTGATGCCAGGTGGGCAGAGCGCCACCCAATCCTTTGTCTTTGTGTTAGCTTGGGGCTGGGGTTAGGGTTAGGGTTAGGACTCGGGTTAGGGGTAGCTCCAGGGAGGCGAGCTGGGTCTGTTTGGAGCCCTGACATGAGTGCTGGCAGGTGGGCAGAGCGCTGCCCGAACCCTTGTCTTTGTGTTAGGTTGGGGTTAGGGTTAGGGTAACGGTTAGGCTTCGGGTTAGGGCTAGCTCATGGGAGGCGCACGGGGGATGTTTGGAACCCACACACGAGTGCTTGCAGGTGGGCAGAGCGCTGCCCGAACCCTTGACTTTGCGTTAGCTTGGGGCTAGGGTAAGGTTTAGGGTTAGGGTTAGGGTTAGGGTTAGGCTTCGGGTTAGGGTTAGCTCCAAGGAGGCGTGCTGGGGCTGTTTGGAGCCCAGAGACGAGTGCTGCCAGGTGAGCAGAGTGCCGCCCGAACCCTTGGCTTTGCGTTAGCTTGGGGCTAGATTTAGGGTTAGGGTTAGGGGTAGCTCCAGAGTGAAATGCTGGGGCTGTTTGGAGCCGAGACACGAGTGCTGCCAGGTGGGCAGAGCGCCGCCCAAACCCTTGGCTTTGCGTAAGCTTGGGGCTAGGGTTAGGGTTAGGGTTAGGTTTAGGGTTAGGGTTAGGGTTAGGCTTCAGGTTGGGGCTAGCTCCAGGAAGGCGCGCTGGGGCTGTTTGGAGCCCAGACACGAGTGCTGCCAGGTAGCCAGAGCGCCACCCGAACCGTTGGCTTTGCGTTAGCTTGGGGCTAGGGTTAGGGTTAGGGTTAGGGTTAGGCTTCGGGTTAGGGCTAGCTCCAGGGAGGCGAGCTGGGGCTGTTTGGAGCGCAGACAAGAGTGCTGCAAGGTGGGCAGAGCGCCACCCAAACTTTTGGCTTTGTGTTAGCTTTGGGCTAGGGTTAAGGTTAGGGTTAGGGTTAGGGTTGGATTCGGGTTAGGGGTAGCTCCAGGGAGGCGAGCTGGGGCTGTTTGGAGCCCGGAGACGAGTGCTGCCAGGTTGGGCAGAGCGCCGCCTGAACCCTTGCCTTTGTGTTAGCTTGGGGCTAGGGTTAGAGTTAGGGTTAGGGTTAGGGCTAGCTCCAGGGAGGCGAGTTGGAACTCTTTGGAGCCCAGCCACGAGTGCTGCAGGTGGGCAGATCGCCGACCGAACCCTTGGCTTTGTGCTATCTTGGGGCTAGGGTTAGGGTTAGGCTTCGGATTAGGGCTAGCTGCAGGGAGGCGAGCTGGGACTCTTTGGAGCCCAGACACGAGTGCTGCCAGCTGGGCAGAGCGCCGCCCGAACCCTTGGCTTTGCATTTGCTTGAGGTTAGGGTTAGGGTTAGGGTTAGGCTTCGAGTTAGGGCTAGCTCCAGGGAGGCGTGCTGGGGCTGTTTGGAGCCCAAACACGAGTGCTGCCAGGTGGGCAGCGCGCCGCCCAAACCCTTGGCTTTGCGTTTGCTTGGGGCTAGGTTTAAGGTTAGGGTTAGGCTTGGGGCTAGCACTAGCTCCAGTGAGATGTGCTGGGGCTGTTTGGAGCCCAGACACAAGTGCTGCCAGCTGGGCAGAGCGCCGCCCGAACCCTTGTCTTTGTGTTAGGTTGGGGCTAGGGTTAGGGTTACGGTTA
>BJFM01003566.1:7455-19954 GCA_016586285.1 Arothron firmamentum | reverse complement strand
CCCCAAGCCCAAACCCCACGGAAAAATACAGCTAAGAGGTTTAAAGCAGCTGTGACCTTTGATCTTTCACTGATCAAAGTTCAAAGCAGCTTTGATCACTGGATGCCTCGTTCAACATTAAAAGCAGGTTAGGTTGAATCCTTTTGCACCAACTCCAAACAGGCAGCAAAGATGGACACCAAGAAGGTGAGAGGTCAACGCAGATGCTCCATTTCCTCTGCAGGAGACGAGGGAACCGTCCAGCTGGGCGGCAGTTTGCTGCTGGCTTTGTTCTTTGTTGTGTGGGCTGAAGCGGTTGATCAGTCGCTGCTTCCAGGAGTCAGCAGGGCTGCAGGCTGCTTGTCTTCCTCCCAGAGACATGAAACTGAGACCAGAGGACAGCAGGCTCTGCCTCCTCAACACCACTGAGACCCCAGCTGGAAAACAGCCACCAGGTCAGTGTAGTCCTCCATGTTAGCATCACTGTGTCTTTGTTCTTCACAGCCAGCAAAGAAAGGGAAAAAGGCAGCGAAGGGGAAGTCTGCAGCGGCGGCCGGCAGCCAGGCAGAAGAAGAGAGCAAATATCAGGCGAGAGGCGCAGGAGCATGCCAACAACACTCCGCTAGCTTAGCTACAGCTGGGACTCTGACGCTAAGGTGTGTGTGTGTGTGTGTGTGTGTGTGTGTGCGCGCGCTCCTGCAGCTGGAGGAGCACATCACTCGTCTCCGAGAGGAGCTGGACAGGGAGCGTGAGGAGAAGAGCTTCTTCCAGCTGGAGCGAGAAAAGATTCAGGAATTCTGGGAAATCTCCCAGAGGAGCCTGGAGGAGGCCAAGGCCGAGCTAAGGAGCCGACAGAGGGAGAGAGAGGAGGAAGAGGAGCGCCACCGGGTGGAGATCAGTGTGAGGACAAACTGCTCTTTTCTCCTGCTCAGATGTGAATTCAGCCAGAGGTTTGGAGAAAGTCCTGGATGGATCCACTTGGAGAGTCCAGATGAGCTGTGATGGTGCAGCAGCAGCAGCTTCACTGCATCTCTGCTGCTCAGGTCTTCAAGCAGAAGCTGAAGAACGTCCTGTCTGAGCACCACAGCGCCAATGCCGAGATGAAGATGGATGGCGTGGCCGCCACCTCGCTGCTCCAGGACAGCAACACGCAGGCGGAGTTCCACCTTCGGATGGAGGTCCACAACCTGCAGAGCCACAAAAGAGAGAAAGAACAACACAGCCAGAACTTCTTCAGAGAGCTCCAGCTGGTGAGAGCAGCTGCAGCCGCCAGCTCCGCGCCTCACTTCCTGTTTTTCACACACGCCTCTTCCTGCGGCTCTCCACAGAAGCACCAGGTGGAGTTGATGGAGGTGGCCAGCAGTTACGACAGGAGGATCAAAGGTAAGTGGAGAAAAGCCCAGCTCCAGGAGCCCGGAGACGTCTCCTCCTTTTGCTGCGGCCACAGAAACAGAGGAGAAGTACATGAAGAACCTGCAGGCGGTGCTGGAGGCGGAGGGGAAGCAGCGGCAGGCCCAGATCCAGAAGCTGGACGAGCAGATGAGAAATCGCATCGTCAGCCTGAAGGAGGAGCACGACGGGGCTCTGAGAGGAGCCCAGGAGTACTACTCTGCTGTTGAGAGGAAGCTCCTGGAGGACCAGAAGCTGCTGAAGGTGAGACACTGCAACACCTCCACTCATCCTCTCTCCCGCCTCCCAAACACGCTCCTCCTCGCCGCTGCCTTTAAAGATCTGAGCTCGGTCGGCCGTGAAGGTCCGTTTCTCTCAGACGGCTGTTTGCTGTGTCAGAGGGAGCTGGCAGAGGCCACCAAGGTCCAGGCACAAGCCCTCAGAGAACTTTCAGCAGCCCAGCAGGAGGAGCGACGCCTGCGTGAAGCTGTGCGGGAAGCAGAACTCCAACTGCTCCGAGCTCAGGAGCAGCTGGAACGCTCCAGGAAGGAGAAGGCCAGGATGAAGGTGTGTCAGCCCCGCGGCTAGCTTCACCTGCAGGCGCTGAAGAAGATGTTTCTCACCTCTGGTGAGCACACACGCGCGCACGCACACACACCTGCAGCCACCACGCTGTCGCCCCTACAGGTGAGAAACGTCCGAGGCAGACAGGTGGAGAAGGAGCTGAGGGACCAGAAGGTGGAGTACCAGCTGCTGCTGCAGTGCTCCTGGGAGGTAAGGCTACATGTGCGGTGCCGCTCCATCCTCCAAATGTTGACCTGAAGGTTCCTGCAGCTGGAGCGGGAGCGTGACGACCTGCTGAGGAGGCAGAAGGAGGCCGTCCTGGAGCTGCAGCAGAAGATTGGCCTGAAGGAGGAGCTGCTGCAGAGGAAGATAGCAGCACTGAGGGAAACTCTGGAGAAGAGGGAAGCGCAGCTGTACGCCGCGCTCTCCACCGCCAGCCTGGACCCCAGCGCAGCCAGCGAGGCCGCCAGGAAGCTCCAGGTTCCATCATCAGTTGGGCTAAGCCCTTTGATCCACTGAAGACACCAACTCACTGGGCTTTTCCTGATTTCAGGACCTTCTGGAGGCCAAAGAAGCGGCCGTGGAGGCCCTGGAGAGGGAGCTGAGCTGAGGCCGTGGGGGCCACAGCAGAAGCTCCACAAAAAGCCGCCGATCCTTGAATTCAGCTGAAAACACCTCAGCTCATCTGACTCCTTCTGCAATGCCAGCAGCAGCTGCTGCAGACGGAGGCAGAGCTGGACCCTCCTCCAGGCACCCAGCCCCGCCTCCTGTACACCTGTCCCCCACCTGCAAAGCCTGATGTGCTGTTTGTCCTTCATATTCAGCCCCCTCCCCTCCGCGGGGGTGCAGGGCTGCTGCGAGGACCTTTTAGCTCAGCAGGATGACTGTTGCAGCAACACAGCTTCAGCCGGCTCAAACTCAGCTGTCTCCCCACGGTCTGAGCAGCTGAAACTTTTCTGAACTGAAAACTCTATTTTAAATCCTCCTCAGTCTGGCGTCCCACAAGGCCACAGTGCAGTCCCAGCTGTAACCTTCCTCACAGATGACATCATGGAAGCATTAGACAGCAGTATGTCTGCTGCTGCAATATTTCTCCACCTATCTGAAGCGTTTGGTGCTGCACCATCACCTTCTTTGGCAGAGATTGCAAACACAGGCTTTAGCAGCACTCTGTCCGTTAAAGGGAAGTTTTTCCTCGCCACTGGCGCCAGTACCAACAGCTCACTCAGTGTGGAGCTCTGACCTGGGAGCTGTTTGTCTTTTTGAATGTGTAAAGTGTCTTGAGATGACGTTATGAATTGGCACTTTAAATGAAATTGAATTGAAAAACTAAAGTACAGTTGGCTTAGCTTGCTAAGATTAGCAGATGAGATTTGTCTTTACACAAGCTAATTGCTGTATTTATTACTGAGTTCATCACTGTCAAATGAAATCAAAGTCCTAAGTTAACCAGAGTTTGTTCAGCTCCTGACGGCTTTTACAAAATTCCAACATTTCTTTCATCTGCGCTTCAACAAGCAGAATATTTACATTTTTGTGAGTTGAGAAAATACTGGATTGAAAACATGTCAGAGTACAAATGTTTCCAAAAGATGAGGTTGAAGCTGATCAAACTAACCTTCTGTATCTAACTCAGTATTGTGCTCCAAAACAAAAACCTGCCGGGGGTCCTTCACCCAGGTAGGCACTATTCTGCGCTCCAGTCTAGAGAGCAGACGCCTGCATCACAGTGTGGTTCTCCACCTGCATGGAGGCAGAACGCTAGAGGCTCCACAGAGCAGTTAAGACGGCGCAGAGGATCATCGGCTGCCACCTCCCCTCCCTGACAGACATCTATACATGCCGCTGCCTCAGAAGAGCTGAGGCAGTCACAGGGGACAGCACCCATCCCGCCCACCATCTCTTTGACCTGCTACCCTCCGGTAGGCGCTACCGGTCCATCAGGACCAGAACAAACAGACTCAGGGACTCCTTCTTCCCTCGAGCCATCACGGCACTGAACTCCAAATAACGCTCGAGTCACTTTACCCTGATGCTGCTGCACACACGTGTGCGAATCCACCTTCTGCACTATTTCTGCCACTTTGCACTGACTGATGCCAATTTGCATGACTTTGACCTTTATAGTGTCTTGGGCTCTACACTATAGGCCCATTCTGTAGATAGGTTTTTATCCTGTAGATAGGTTTATACTTAGGTTTTATACTGTGAATAGGGGTTTTTTTTATAAGGTATTTATAACTTGTTGCACTGTTGAACCAGAGTGAACTAGATTTCCAGGCTTCCCCAAAGCTCTTCCATAAGTTAGTCTTTGGTCTGTGTTTTTTTTTTTTGTTTTTTTTTTTTTGAGTTCAACAAAACCAGCCAAATGTCAGCCACTGAGAGGTTTACCTGTGGGCTGGACCAGCAGAGGGGCCAGCCCTGCCTTACTGCTGTCCACGCTGAAGGTCTGGGGCACATGTGCTCAAACTCCAATTTCCAGGCCAGGTCCAAATACTCTCCGGGAGTGAAGGGGATGTACTCCATGCTGCAGCTGCCATCTTTGAAACAGGAGGGTGTAATCCACGAGGAAAAGGCTGGAAACAGGCAGCCTTACAACCTGACCTTAAATCAGACACTGGTTAAATTGGATTCAGGTGTGCACCAATTAGTCCCAGAGGAGAAAGGTAAAAGTAGCAGCAATCACAGGAAACAGAACTAAACCACACAAAATAAAAGCATCTGCCAGGGCACGTTAGATTTCTGTGGTTTCAAATCCACATCAATACAACCAACTATGGATTACAGAGCAATTATATATATTATAGGGTTAGGGTTAACCCAAAACCTTTTTATCTCATAATTTCGTCTTTTTGTCTCTAACCATGAGTTTTTGGTTTGTTTGTTTGTTTGTTTTCACTGGCGGAAATGGGCTTCCATACAACAAAATCAATTGGCTGGTGAAGTTAAATGAATGCAAATATTTTTCAAATCATTAGTTTGATAATGATTGTAAGTTGAGTTCAGGTTTGGAGCAGTGATGTCATTTTTATGCATTTAGATACATAACCAGTCTTTCATAATCTCAGTTAGGTGTGGATGCATGTGCATTAATGAAACAGAGTAACTAGACTAACCACGTGACTCTTGAAAAGGCACAAGTTCTCAGGACTTGTTTTTTCTAAATGACTACAACTTGAACATACTGAGTTTGGGAGGTTTTTCACAAGTAACTTATTCAAAATAAGTATTAGTAACATTCTATTAATAACTGAGTTTAGCACCTAATACCTTTTATTAAACCCAGTGTTTGGATTTACAGTCTAGGGGAATGAAAAATATTAATATATTCTACAAATAGAGCGAGACCAAAATATCTAAAGAAGAAGAAAAAGAATAAAATGAAAGTGTCACCTTTTATTTTTGGGCTGTAATTATAGAAAACATCCACTAGAGGGAAGCAGAGTTTGATTGAACGGAACCGAGGTCCACTGAAGGATGCTGGGAGAAGGATGACACTAACAGGCTGCAGAGATGGCAGGAGCATCGACACACAAGCACACTAATAAAAGCTAACTAATTTATGCTCAGACGGACAGGTAGGCAGCCGGCAGTGTTTAAGACAGAAACACAGACAGACAAGTGGAGAAAGGCAGAAGGCAAATTACACAGTGACAGAGTGAGCTGCACCACAGAGGCTAGCTGCTAGCATGCTCAGAGTAAGAAGGTAACCTACACACAATCATATACTCAGCAATGCTATGTCAGAGGCTTCCAATTGGACAGTGAGTAATCTCAATCTCTGCATCTGTTTGCGTGTATGTATGTGTGTGTGTGTGAGTGAGAGAGAGACAAGCACAAGGACACAGAGAGAAAGTGAGATGTCTTTTTTTTTTTAGTTTGCCTGCATGAAATCAGATGCTTGTCAGCTTTAAGGCACATTATGTTGCAGCCATTTCAGAATGGGAAATAATCCCATTTATAAAGGAATTAAAACGAGTGGAGCACGCAGATCTTTGCTTACAACCACATTCCTAGTATTCTTTTAAAAATGTCATCTCTGCAGTCATCTATGAAACTAATCCAGACTAAATACTTTTCTCATTAATGCAAAAACAAACAGTTTGAGGGACACTCTCATGGTGTAATAATGTCCTAGAACTCAGTTAGGCTGCATAAGCAAAACAGATTCTAGCTATGTGAAATATATATAATGTATTAGCAATCTATAAATAACTGCCACAAATAGTTGCATGTACTTTTAACAAATACATGTGTGCTATTTCCATATAACTTAAAACCATGCTAACAAAAGTAAAGGAGACATAATATTTTAAATGTAACATTTTGTCAGTATGTTCTTGAAAAACAAAATTATCATAAAAGTGATTTGTTGTGTGATTTCTATCACCTATCTGCAGTTAACTTCTAAAAAATCTAAACACGAAAAATTGATGGCAATCGGCTGATTGTGACATTTAATTCTTCTTAAATTGACTCCATGTTGGACTAGACCTGTTACTCGGATTATAATTCTGTCAGTCATCGACAAACACATGAGTTGTGACCACGCGTTCAGATGAGGAGCTCCACTCAGCATCAGCCGCGTCTGTATTTCTTCTCTCAGTGGTTAGTCACGCATTCCTCATCTAGATCGGGAAAACAAAGTCTTCATGTTTCACAACTATCTGCAATTGACTTTCTGAAACCTGAAGGAAACATGAAGCTTCCTTCTTTCTGGATAAGCTGACCCGCTGTTTTCCTGTTGTTTCATGACCTTCACAACAGTGTGTGTTCTTGTGCATCTTCAGCTTCAGGTGAAGTCAAACTGTACATCATCAAGAAACGTGCAATTGTGCTGATGTCAAAGGGGGCGGGGGCAGGGGGCAGGGGGAAGGGGGAACGACTCGACACCCTGGCAGCTCTTCAAGCAGCCAATGAGGAGCTGAGAGCAAAGCTGACAAACCTCCAGATTGAACTGCAACAGGAAAAAACCAAGGTAAGGACTAGAAGTTGAGTAAGGGCAGGTCTGGGAGCGCTGTGACCCTGGCTGTCCTCAGGTCAGCCGCCTGGAGAGGGAGAAGAGTCAGGAAGTGAAGGCGGAGCGCCACCGTGCCACTCTTGCCATCACCGAGCTGAAGAGCAAACTCCATGAGGAAAAGCAGAAGGAGCTCAGCGTCAGCAGAGAGGCGTTACTACGGCAACACGAGATGGAGCTGATGAGAGTCATCAAGATCAAAGATGGAGAAATTCAGCGTCTCAATGGACTTCTTCTGGTGCTGAGAGAGGCGTCAACAGACAAGGTGACCACACACCCGTCCATCCATCCGTCTGTCTGTCTGTCTGTCTGTCTGTCTGTCTGTCTCTCCGTCCAGGGTTACCTGTCTGCATGCTTTTCCATCTGTCGCTAAGCTCAGATGTGTCTGATCACGTGTTGTGTGTTATTCTACAGGCCTGACTCTGTCTGTACCTGCCTGTGTGTTTACTGGTATATGTGTGTGTCTACTGGGCCGTCGACATGCCAAGCTGTGTTGGAATGGAGGGTTCCTGTGCCGTGCAGGTCCAGGCCTTCACTGATCCAAAGTTTCAGGATTGGGAATTCCTAACTGTTATGTTGTTCAGGGAAGGAACGCGCTCATGACGGAAGTGGAGGAGGTGCGACGGAGCTGGGAGCTGGAGAAATGTCGGCTCCTGCAGGAGCTTCAGGAGATGCGCGCAGCAAAGCGGATTGCTGAAGAAGCTGCAGCGTCGGCTCAGCAGGCCTGCCAGGCTCGAGCTGCTGAGCTCCGATCAGCTCATCACCACCACCAAGAGGAGCTTAACAGGACCAGGAGGGACTGTGAGAGAGAGGTCCGCCGGCTGGTAGGAGCCTTCAACCATCTTGTCTTCCAGCTTCTCCACATGCACGTCAACATCAGCCTCATCTGATGTCTCCTCCACATTATCCCAGAAAGCAGATTTAGTTTCAGAATAAGGACAACAACCTCCACCCTTCTCAGCTGTAGGTGTTACATGGCAGGACATGAAAACTCATGTCTGAAAAACCATCTCGGTGCTAAGATAACTCAACATCTTTGCATAAAAGACATGTAGATTTGATAGTTGTTAAATAATTGCACAGTTTAATTTGTGACATAACATTTTAAGGCCTGATGATTGTTTTCTTTTTCACAGCATGTCCTCATGCTAGAACCACAAACTAAAAACAATGAAGAACATAAGAAGTGCAGTGTGACAGGGGACAAAGAAGCTTGCTGCAAGTTCTGTTGTTCTCAGGAGGTTACAAAGATCTCCAATTGTTGATTAATGACTTCGTTATCTTTTAGTTGGTCATTTCCTGTCCAGTTTGCAGTGCCTGGCCAGCTTCATCCCTGAGTCCTTGTGACCATTGCCTTACCTTTTCAAGGTGTTATGTTCTCTCTTATTAATCCAATCCAATTGGTCCAGCAAGTCAGCACAGATACAACATGTAATGACTCTAACCCCCACCCCCCACCCCCCACCCCCACATGTAGAATGAAGCTCACCTTTCTATATCTGTCTAACCCCCACACTGTCCCAACTAACCCATCTGTTTCTCCACCTGTCTGTCTACCTGTCTGTATGCAGATGGATGAGATAAAGCTGAAGGACAGAGCTGTTAGTGTATTGGATAAAGCTCTGGGGCTGCAGGCTGGCCACGCCCACCGCCTTCAGCTTCAGACTCAAGCTGCAGAGCAGCAAATTGCCGCAATGAGAGATGCACAGAGGGTGGGACAAAATCCTCCTAGCAATGCCCCTAACGCCACTGCTCACACTGTAAGCCCATCCTGGTTTTGCTCATGCTGCATGCATGCTGACAAATGAAGCATGTCTTGTCCACCGTTCGCAGTACTGCACCACCCATCTAACCTCTGACCACAACTGTGTCCTTCAAGCGTCCTTGTCCAGGTTTGGTCAAAGGACAACGTGTTCATCTACAGCATGCATAGTATTTCTACCCCAGAATGAAACTGACCATCATAGGAACATAACTAGCTTAAAGTAAAAGCTAAAGTTAGTTTACATAACCTTTTATCCGATCCCAGCTGCCTTCGAGCGAGAAGTGGGTTCCCCCTGGACAGGCTGCTGGCTCATTTCAGGGAGGACATAAGCAGACAACCCACCATCCACACTCTCTTCACACCAAGGGTTCCTTTAGAGGAGGTGTGGGAGAGAGGCCAAGGTGGCAGAGGAGAAGCCACACAACAGGAGGGCTGTGGCACCTACAGGACCTTTGATCAGATCATCAGGAACTTCAGTGAAATAAGCGTCCTCATTCCACCTGGATGTAGGACTGGGGCAACACCAGTGCAGAGCATGACACGGAATGGCAGCGTGCAGGTGGGAGTGCATCTGCATTTACAGGGGGGCAAAGACTTTGGAGGACCAGCCTGCAGTCCAGGAAGCAAAGAAGAGCAGGCTGCAGCACTGAGGCCCTGGGTGCAGTCATTTCCCCTGATGAGTCCCCTTTCCAATTGTTTGAGGACACCTGGAAAAACCCTTGTCAGAAGAAAAAAAAGCAGAGCGCCACCATCAGCCTGTCCTGCTGAGAGGGGAGCGTCCTGAGAGCAGAAATCATTGTACCGAGACACCCGCGAACACCGTTTCACAACCACCCAAGACCAGTTTGATGGAAAATCCCTTTTCCAGCAAGATCCCAGTGTGACTAAATGAACTGGAAACACTGACCGTGAAAAGCAACACTTGTGTTTTCCTTCACACTTTTGGCTGCAGCAGAATTTCAGCTGGTGCTGAAAGATGAGTGATGGCAGCAAAAGTAGGACAAAGCTTGAAAATAGAAAGTTAGCTGTGAATATTACTATAAATATATCAGTTCAGTTGCCAAATGCCCAAGTCTAGACAACTAACATGAAGGTTAGAAACCCCATCAACAAGACAGTCTGTGGTAAAAATGCTTGGCTCATAGGGTCAAAGTCAGTGTGTCTGCTGGGACTGTTACAGTTCATATGCTTTACCTGAACATGCTGGATGCAAACGGGTGGGATGTACGGAGGAGGGAGGCTGGCTGTATTTGGCTTCAGCAGGTTCTCCTGGTACCTGATGCTGGCAGGTGTGAGGCGGTGGCTGTGTGCTGACCTGGACTGGACCTAACTGGGATGATGGTGGCTGATTCAAAGCAGACTGATCCTGAGTCAGCAGGCTCAGAAGAACAGGCCCTGAATTGCCTTTTCTTTGCTTTATTTTCATGCATTTGGCTCAACAACAACACAAATACTTTATACCTTGAAATTTTAAAAGTATCTATAGTTGAGTATTTTAACATTTAGGTATTTTTCAGGCCAATGAGAAGAGTATTCTAGTAGCTGACTGATGGGCCAGTGGCAGATCGCAGTATATCTACAGTAGCTCTACCTGAAAGTGTGATGGAGTTGACGAGTAAATACGCTCTGGAACTTTGTGACTGCAGAAGGATACAGAATTTCAC
Source organism: Arothron firmamentum (assembly GCA_016586285.1). Taxonomy (NCBI): domain Eukaryota; kingdom Metazoa; phylum Chordata; class Actinopteri; order Tetraodontiformes; family Tetraodontidae; genus Arothron; species Arothron firmamentum. The sequence continues at coordinate 9,576 of BJFM01003566.1, read as the reverse complement.
CAATTTATTGACCTTGTGATGTAGTCATCTTGTTTCTAACCTCTGTGTGTGTGTGTGTGTGTGTGTGTGTGTGTGTGTGTGTGTGTGTGTGTGTGTGTGTGTGTGTGTGTTTGCAGGCTCAGGAGGAACGGGACGTTCGGAGATTTCAGTTGAAAATTGCGGAGCTCAGTGCTGTTGTCAGGAAGCTGGAGGATCGAAACACGCTCTTGTCTGAGGAGCGTAACGAGCTGGTGACGTGCACAAAATGTGTTTCATTGCAATGTTTTTGTGTGCCTAACTTTTTTGGATGTGCTTTAAATGAATTTGTCTTCATCAGCTGAAGCGTCTTCGGGAGACAGAGAGTCAGTTTCTTCCTCTTCTTGATAAAAACAGACGACTGAGTCGGAAGAACGAGGAACTCGCTTTCAAGCTGCATCGCCTCGACAATAAGTTGCGTTTTGTCACTCAGGAAAACATGGAGATGGTAACTTTGGGCATCTTTCCGTTGTCTGGGTCTTTGGGGTTTATCAGTGAAAGCAGTTTGATGCTAGCGTGTTGGCAGCAGCTAACAGCTGTGCTGGGTTCCACAGAGACGACCCAGTTCTTTAAATGACCTGGACCGCAGCGCCTATCATGGCCACAACCAGGACGAGAGAGAGATGGAGTTTCTACGTTTACAAGTGGTGGAGCAACAAAACATCATTGATGACCTAACAAAGGTACTAACAGCACTTCAGTTTGCCACTAATACGACTGCATGAACACGTCACTGCTGAGCACTCTGGATGTCTGGAGTTCACCACGTTAGGAGGTCCATTTGATGAACAAATGTATTTTCCTAGGCTCTGCAGGAATCTGGATATGTGAAGAATGTTATTGTAAGTTTTTAGCACTGAAGAAAATACTTGTCAGGTTTCTTTTGTGGAATTGCATGTAGTGTTTCGTATGTGTTTGTAGATGTGGAAACCTGACATTGGTGTTTAGTGTCATTTGACTGGTTTTCTTTAGGAGCGTGAGATGTTGCTACGATACAGGCGAAATGATTTATGGAGGAGAAAACGGACCTTCAGAGCCTGCAGGGTGAGCTCGAGAATCACTCCTGCACTTTATACTGACTATGCAAGTACTGCTAGTGGTGGCGGTGATATAGTTAAAGCAGCAATGAAGTGTGTGTGTGTGTGTGTGTGTGTCTGCCCACATGCACATGGGTGGGTGTATGCAGGTCATTGAGACATTTTATGGTTACGATGAAGAAGCATCGGTGGATTCTGAGGGATCAACATTGTCTTTTCACACTGACAGAACTCCAGACACTGAATCAGATGAGGTAATTAACCTACACACACAGTGTTTGCCTTCATCACACAGTCAGATACACAATGTTCATAAATCGCAGGCGCGTCTGTTCGTACCATGATTCCTGCACTCAGATCTGCGCACGTTCCTACGCAAGACTGATAACTGAGGCCCGATGTGTGGCTAAGGCAACAGCCCAGAGGTGCACCGGTGTTAGCAACACCTGTGGAGGAGCCGCCCTTAGCTCCTACTGGGAGCTCCGCCTGCAGAGGTGCAGCTCTTTCACCTTCAACCGTCATTTAGATGTGTTAAAGGCAGAGCTGTAATCAATAAACGGCATTCTGATGGAGCGCGCTGCATCTCCGCTGCTCCATTTGCTGCTGATGTCGGTCTTTGGCTGACACGTGCCTCGCCTCCTGCTGGCTGCGCCCTGCTTCAGAGGCGGCTTTAGGGCTTTCTTTCCTTTCATCCAGGGTTTTTGGTTCGGATTAGAGCGGATTGTCTGGGTGGTTATACAGGTGAATCTCAGCTAGACAGAGAGCTAGATGGATGGACACAACCTCAGCACAGCTGTCCAGGGGTTAGGCTCGGAAACACAGCCAGCCACTTGATCCAAACAGCCCTGCAGTCTGAACCGTCCTAACTATGGCTTTTGAGTGCTTGACTTCCTGCTTATTAACAGGGAGCAAAAGCACGCGACTGGTCCCATTTTCCCCGGTGGGGCTGTGAAGTAGACCTGCATGCTCCTTTGATGCTTCAGTCCACTTCAGCTCACTTTCACTTTTAGCGCCTTTTACAATAACAATGGTCTCCAGGTGCTTTACAGAGGCAGAAACCCAGAGCCTG
>BJFM01003565.1:0-10324 GCA_016586285.1 Arothron firmamentum | reverse complement strand
CCCCCCCCCCCCCCCCCCAGTGGGCCACTGTCACCCAGACGTGGTGAAGGCCGGCGCCGAGCAGATGGGAACGCTCAACACCAACGCCCGCTTCCTACACGACAACCTGGTGGTGTACGCCCAGCGGCTGCAGGACACGCTGCCGGGGAGGCTCTCCGTCTGCTACTTCGTCAACTCCGGGTGCGTTTGCTGGCGCCAGCGCGTTCCCTTAAGCCACCAAACTCACCCGACTCCTCCCTGTGAAGCCCAGATGGAACCGGGAAAGCCGGAAAGGCGACAGATTACCTCTCAGCAAGAGACGTTCCGGTCAAACCGCCTTGTCCCGGGCTGACTCTCAGCCATCGCGTATGAGCGTTACCGCCACCAGGGGGCGACGTTAACACTTCTCTCTGGCCTTAGCTAAATAGGCATAGTCTCCCATTTGTAGCACGCTGCTAGCTTAGCTAACAGTCCAACCAGAGACATTTTAGCAGGGCTTTTAGCCGCTGGCCTTCAGCCATCGTGACCCCGACCAGCTGCTGCTGGGCCTGAGCAAACACACACTGATTGAAAACGCCTCCGTTAGCCAAAGAGCTTCATGCATAATTAAGCCTGGCGGTCATGGCGGATGGCGAGGCGTCAGCTGACGGCGTGCTCATCTGGGGCCGCGGCTGCCGCCCATCAGCTGTGTGTTCTGTGGTGACTCAGTAACTCGGAGTGACCTTTGCCCCCTCCGATCTGCAGCTCGGAAGCCAACGACCTGGCGCTGCGCCTGGCGCGCCACTTCACGGGCCACAGAGACATCATCACCCTGGAAAAGTAAGTGACCCCGCCCCCAGCACGCCGGCCGCGTGGCGGATTCAAGGCGCCCACCCCCGCCCGTCTTTGTTTGCAGCGCGTACCATGGCCACGTCTCCTCGCTCATCGACATCAGCCCCTACAAGTTCCACCAGCTGCCAGACGCTGAGCACAACCCTGCTGTGCACGTGGTGAGTGCACGTGAGCCAGAGCTGCAGAGTCTGCAGGATTCAGGCGTTGCTGAGGCAGCGTTTCCACGTGTGTGTGTGTGTGTGTGGAGGAGCTAGCTGTGCTGCGCTAGCAAACAGGCTACCTGAGGACAGGTGAACCCGATCACATGATCACCTGGGCTCCTGATGCCTGGATCTGGGATCCACCGTCTTTTCCCGTCTTCTGCCCAGGCTCCCAGTCCAGATGTGTACAGAGGCAAGTACAGGGCGGACCACCCGGACGCCGCCGCCGCGTACGCCGACGACGTCCTTGACATCATCGACAAGGTCCACGAGGGCGGAGGCAAGGTGGGTAGCAAGCGGCTACGCTAATGGGGGCGCGGGAACAGGAAGGTTTCAGGCTGATCTGGGACGCTCCGCGGCAGCAGCCGTGTGCTGCCTGCGTGGCTGTTTGACCTTTTATCTCTGTTGGTGATAACAGAGGTCGTCCTTGCTTCCGGCAGGAGTCCGGCTAGCTTCAACCGGAGCATTTAGCTGCTCCCCTCTGCTGTTGTTTACCTTTTGTTGCGTTTTCAGATCGCCGCCTTTATCGCCGAGTCGCTGCAGAGCTGCGGCGGTCAGGTCATCCCCCCGGCGGGCTACTTCCAGCAGGTGGCAGCGTAAGTATCCTCTCCACCGACTCCTAGCAAAGTTAGCGTTTAAAGCTGGCTAGCTGAGCTAAAGCTTCAGCTGACCTGGCGGGAATAGCTTGAAAGGAGCGCGAGGGCTTGGTGGGCGGTGACCTCTGACCCTGCGTCTGCAGACACGTGCGCAGGGCCGGGGGTGTCGTCATTGCCGATGAGGTCCAAGTGGGCTTCGGGCGTGTCGGCAGCCATTTCTGGGCCTTCCAGCTTCAAGGAGACGACTTTGTCCCTGACATCGTCACCATGGGGAAGCCCATCGGAAACGGCCACCCCATGTCCTGCGTGGTCACCACCCCTGAGGTGGCGGAGGCCTTCGCCTCATCCGGGATGGAGTACTTCAACACGGTAAGACCAGAACCGCCAGCCACCGCTGGCCTGAGTATGACTCCGCCCACATCTGGTCTGAATCCCCCAGTTTGGAGGGAACCCGGTGTCTTGCGCCATCGGGCTAGCCGTCCTCGACGTCATCGCGAAAGAGGACCTGCAGGAAAACGCAGCGCGTGTGGGGCGACACCTGTCTGGCCTGCTGGAGGAGCAGAAACGGAAGCACCCACTGATCGGCGACGTCAGGTGAGCTGATGCGCAGGTACCGCCAGCCCTACCGCTAACTCTACCATCAGCCCTACCGCTAACTCTACCATCAACCCCACTGCCAGCCCTAACACCAGCCCTCCAACAACCCTGCCACCACCCCCACCACCAGCCCTACCACCAACCCTACCACCAGCCCTCCAACAACCCTGCCACCACCCCCACCACCAGCCCTACCACCAACCCTACCACCAGCCCTCCAACAACCCTACCACCACCCCCACCACCAGCCCTACCACCAACCCCACCACCAGCCCTACCACCAACCCTACCACCAGCCCTCCAACAACCCTGCCACCACCCCCAGCCCTACCGCCAGCCCTAACGCTAACCCTACTGCCAGTCCTCCAACAACCCTACCACCACCCCCACCACCAGCCCTACCACCAACCCTAGCCCTACCGCCAGCGTACCCCCAGCCCTGGCAGCCCTACCGCTAACTCTACCTCCAGCCCTACCGCAGACTCTCTGTCAGAGGAGTTGATGGAGACTCTGAGGGTTAAACATTGTTGGCGCTCTGTCAATGGTTCCTCGCTGTCGATTAAACTTTGGAACCTGAATTTTAACGGTAGGGTGATGAGGCGGAAGGGCCTAGTGTCCGCTTCACCATCCGGAACTGGTTTGGTTAAGGTGGAGAAACATTTACCCGTTGACGTGTCCTTACGTTCACTCACCTTCTGAGGTGCAGACTGTGATGCTAACGGCGACTGCTCCTGATGTGTTGCCTTTCCGTGTCCTCTCGTCCTGAAGGGGGCGTGGTCTCTTTGTTGGCGTGGAGCTGGTGAAGGACAGGGTCACGCTAACGCCAGCAACCGCCGAGGCTCAGGAAGTCATTAATAAGTGAGTTCACCACAAACGCCAAGCTTCAAAAAGAGCTTGATTGGGTCACATGACTGCTTTCATCTGAGGTCGACAGTCATCAGCGGCGGCGGGATGATAACGCTGTTATCGCCACGTTGCTGATGATAAACGGTAATAACCTGGTAATAAACCGCTCCGTTCCAGGCTGAAGGAGGACAAGATCCTCCTCAGCGCTGACGGGCCTCATCGGAACGTCCTCAAGTTCAAGCCCCCCATGTGCTTCACGGCCCAGGACGCCGACCTGACGGTGGAGAAGATGGACCTCATCCTCACAGGTACAGGCTCCGCCCCTTTTGACTGGTGTTTACGGGAAGCTTCGTTATCGAGCTCCAGAGGTGATGATTCAGCGCGGCTAACCCTGATTAGCTTTGCTGATAATCCCAGACACAAATGGAGTCTCTCTGTTGCAGAACTTGAGGACGTTTTAGGCCTGAAGACGGTCAACGCAGAGAAGGACGGCAGCAAGAGGAAGGTGAGCGGCTCCACCCAACCTGCCCGGCTAGCTCGGCATGTTAGTTCTAAGCCTGTTTTTCTTTTCGAAGCTAACCGCTGCTGAAAACGGTGAAAACGGTCACCATCACCACGACCAGACCAGCGAACCCAAACGCATCCGCACGTAAATGCTAACACTTTTCCCCCGCGATTACAGGTGCTTCGCATAATGTTCGAGGGATTAGCTAGCAGCTTTTGGATCTTAGCTAATTTTGCTGTGATATCCAGGGATTCTGAAGGATTTTCTTTTTAATTGGGAGATGCTGATGGATAAACTGACAGATTATCAGGGTCAGATCACGCTGAATAAACCTGGACGGTCTGTGGAATAATGTAGGTCGCTGTCCTATCTTGTTCTGGTTTGCCTCAGGCAAACAGGCGTAGCGCGTTAGCAATTATTTACTAGCGTGCTGATGTTTTTTTTTTTTAACCTGCAAACGTCTCACGGTGTCAGGTAAACAGGAAACCTGATGGCTGCACGGCAGCGTTCAGTTTATCTCAGTTTTAAACAGCCAAATGTCTGATTAGCTTTTACAAACTTTAATTATCCTAATCGCTCCATGAATACGTCTTGTTAGCAGTGGTTAGCATAGATTTGTTATTTTAAATATTCCTGACGAGGAGACATAAAAGTTTAAAAACCACAATTTTCTGACGCCTAATAATCATGAGTTTATGGTCTGTTCCAGAGGTGGAGAGAAGCTTTTGAAAACACTTTTATAATCATGACAACTCGGCTACGAGCTAATAAAAACTCTTTGTTTGAGATCCAATTTTATCATAAAGATTTGAGCACATGAATTGTGGAGGTGTGAAGTTTCACACCTCCGCGCAAATCCTGCGTTTATTCGGGTTTAAATGAGTACGTTCGTGTCTGCTTTTTTTGTTTTTTTTAACATCACGTAATAAAAAACAGCGTGTCTAAAAACTGTTGCTTTAGAACCAAAGTTGTAAAATTTTAGGCTGTTTTTTTTTTTTTTTTTTTCTAATTAAAAAAGTTGAAAATTTATCCTACAATAAATTCAGAACCAGAATATGCACGTACAAGTGATTTCTTTGGGAACATTTAATTTTTGTTGACAGGATCCAGGTAAAAACCTTTATCTTTTTTGCTCAAAGTGACCTTTGATCTTTTACCTGTGATCCGGTGCCCCCTCACCGGTCAGCTTTATGGGCGTTGCTGCCGCCTAGCGGCCGTTTTAATAACTACAACCTCTTCTTTTGGTCCTCTGCTGCCACCTTGTGGATAGAAATTGGAACAGCTACGATAAATAGCTCCCTTGCTTCCTCATGACTTCAGCTGAAGTCTTTTAAAGTATTTGACATTACTTTCAAGCTTTTTCAGAACTTTTTAGACATCGGTCTAGATTTATTGACCATCCAGATAAACGACTGCCAACACAGATGCTCTGTGCAGGAAAGGACAGCCGTCTGTATCTCCTCAGAAGACCGGCGTCCTTCAACATCTGCAGGACGCCAGTCTCTAGAAGAGGGACGCAGCACGCTTGGACAAGCTGGAGAGGCAGGCAGGCTCTGTGGATGCAGAGCTGGACAGCCTGACATCTGACAGTGATGGACGCTGAACTGGCTCCTGTCCATCATAGACCATCCACATCACAGCGCCACCTGCAGGTGGAGCAGCTTCACCGACAGGCTGCCGTCACCTGTCGGCTCCAGGGACAGACTGAGATCATTCCTCTCCTTTGCCATTTAGCGATAAACAATGTGGAGCTCTGGACCTACACCACACCACACCACACACCCTGGACACACACAAACATCTACTTGATGGACTCTAGTGTGTGTGCAAAACACACAACTGCACACTACACTGTTACATTGCACTGTGACTATTTTTTTTTTTTATCTCTGACTGTTTCTGCACATTATAGTTCAATATTTTGTTTCCACTTTCAAGCTGCCGGAAATGTGAGTTTCTCTTGGAGATGAATAAAAGCATCTCTGACTGGATCCAGCTGCCAGGTGATTCAGTCATCCGTCGATGACGGCCAATCAGAAGCGGCTCAGAGCAGGTGAGGCAGCAGAGGCTCAACGCCTTTCATCTCAAATTACCCAGTTATTAAAAATACCCGTTAGGAGCTCAGAGTTTATTACACACTCTGGTACAAAACCGTCAATTCAAGACTTTTTCTGACATTTCTTTACAAAAACATTACTCAGACCCCCCCCCTCCCGCCCCCGCCCAAAACACAACTTCCCCTTTAACCCGACTGTTGTGTGATCAAGTGAATTTATTGGCTTTGATTCTGGCTGAGGAGCCTTAACGGGATGCAGCAGCGGTGTTTCCAGTTTCTTCTCCTCCTCTGGCCGCATCAGAAGGTCGTTCTTGTCTCAACCTCCTGTTGAGGCTCCTCCCCCCGGCGTGTTTCGGCCTCCTGTCCGTCTGGGTCGTTTCTTCTCTATCCCATCAGGTACCCTCTGTGAAGACGTCAGATTTTCCCCGTTAGGACAGCCGTGGACCCTCAAAGTCTGTGTGTTTGAGAGGGAAGGCGGTTCTTACGGCAGCTTCATGCGCATGAAGACTCTGGCCATGAAGAAGCTGAGGAGGACGCTGATGCCGCCGATGAAGAGCAGCAGGAAGCGGTTGAGTTTGGGAATGTTGGGCGCGTTGGAGCGGTCCAGGATGATGAAGCCCAGGCCCCCCATGGTGAAGAGGAAGCTGGAGGCCAGTCCTTCCATGATGTACTGGCCGTTAACTCTGGAAAACAGGTCAGCTGGGTTCAGAGGGTGGAGCCAATCGTCCGGCCATCACAGACAAGGGCAAAGTTCTGAGGTTCTGAGGAGCAACCGGAGCTGTCCCGCTTTAGTTACGGTGCTTGAAGTTTACCTGTAGGCCAGAAATGCCACCGGTCGCTGGTGTCCATGTTCATCCGTCATCGAACCAACACTTGGTGGCTCAACAATGACGTCATAGATGATTCCTGAAATCAGGAGAATCAGACCGAGAGGTTTTCACAAACTGCGCTCCTGGATCGATTATTGTTAAATCAGAACATGCTGCTGTTAGCATCCTCATTTATAAACACTGTCAGCGTTCAGGGAGTTATCCACACGTTTGATGTTTAATTTAATGGGAGTAGAGTTTCTGTTAGCATGCTAGCATCCTGCATTAGCTTGACAGAAGCGTTTACCTCCCGTGATGAGAAAATAGGACACGATGACGGCCGCGTACACGGTCATGGCGGACGGCATGTGCAGCCATGACGGCTTCTTCAGCTTGATGTTGGGACATTCCAGCACAGTGAAAGGCAGACTGTATAACGTCTCCATCTTCAGTCAGGGAAAACTCACAACCGAGCCGCTGACGTCCACTTCCGCCTGCGCCGCCACTTAGGTGACGTGTACCGGAAAGTAAGTGTTTAACAGCCTATTTTTCTGCTACGTTTTTAAACTTTTATGTGTGATTTTTATCTATTTGTATGCTCGTTTGTGTTTTTGAAGAGGGAAAAAAAGAATGATAATGTTTTTAAAGCTAAGAAATCCAACGTCAACAAAAGCGATACGTGACGTCATCTTCATGAGACGGCACTCGTTTGTCGGGACGATGTTTATCTTTTCAACTATAAAATTTAAGATTCTTTAGTTTACATGTAAGTATTATTGAGTAAGTGTGGACTCATTTATTACCCAACATGCTGTATTCTTATGTTTAATGCAATCAGGTCTGAATCTTCAAACACTGGCTTTCCTATGTAGTTTAACAATCAGTTCTCATGTTTACCAGGTACATGACTGAGTAAATACTTGAATTTAGATGCTGCCATTCTGAATGATTTTTTTTTTTTTTTTGCATTTCTAATTATATTTCTGCTCCTGCACAATCAATTCTTACTTTTTCACAGTGAACAGACCCAATCACGGGCAGAACTTTATTATAATAGTTCCAATCCACACCTGCAGCAGGTTAGATTTCCTCAGGTTCCAGAAAACAAGCAGAAACCAAATGGATTTGTCTTTTTATTTTGTCAACACAAACACATTTCATTTGGATTTCTGGCTCTGTGCCTGAGCCTTCAGCACCTTGACCACAATCTTCTGCTCCTCAATCAGGAAAGCGCGCTTGATCCTGAAAGGTAAAGACCACCTGGTCAGATCACCACGTCCTGAGCATCGTTACCGTCACGAGCGAGCGGCCGCCTCACCTGTCACGCACACACTTGGCGCACATGGAGCCTCCGTAGGCTCTGCTGACGTGCTTCTTGGTTTTGGAGAGCCTCATGAGGACCTGAGGTCTAACTGCTCGGATCTACGAGAGGAAAACAACCATGAGACCCCAACAGGTAGTGTGTGCTCCATTAGACACTAACACAAGAGCCATTTACAAAAGAATATCAAATCATCCACCACAACTTCCAATATCAGGCAAAAATTAATCTAAGGTTAATGGCCGTCCCTGTTTTTACACCTTCTGGTCAGAGATGCTAGCTCTAACCTGGGATTAGCATCCCTCTGCCATGATCAGCTACATTTTAGACGTTTTCCTGCTGGCTGTGATAAATAACCAGGTTTACTCACTCCCCGGAGTCTTCCTGGGCAGATGCCACATGCCGACTTGGGAGCCTTGCCGACCTTCTTGGTGTACAGGTACACGATACGGTTACCAGGTGTCCGGGACCTGAAGCACAGGACCCATTCACTATTCTGCCCACACTGAAGTGAGAATTCACCGATTAGAGCCGCACTTACAGCCTGGTCTTGTTGGACGCGGTGTTGTAGGACAACCTACGGCGGTAGGTCAGGCGCTGGACCATCTTCAACCTGCAGACAGAAGGTTCGCTTTAGTGGCGTGATGCTAGCTAGGCTCACCGCTAGCTGCTGTGTGCCGACACCGCTGAGCTACCACTACTGGGGGCACACACAGATAGTCACCAGGCTCGGTTTGCCTTGCGGAAAATGTCATGTTTCGAAGGGGTTTGTTTGGTAGCATTTAGGGCGTAACAGGACTGCGGCTGTCGTTTCACAGCAACCAGTGAGACCAATAAACGGCGTCCATTTAATTATCTTAATCGCGGCTAAGAAGTGAAATTGGCTCATCTTTAGACAAATCGTGTTGTTTGACGAGTTATCTCAGCGGATCGATGTGTATAATAACTTCTAAACTAGAGGATTACAGCGGATTAATGAACAGTAATGTTCGGAGAAAAACAGAGGCCGCCATACCTGCTATGGCCGCAACCGGAAGAGAAAGAAGCGAGACGGAAACGCGGGTTAAAGCGCCGACGCTTGTTGCCCCGCCCCCTGCTGGCGCCCCCGGGTTACTGCAGCCACAGTGTCACTGCAGATCACGTGGGTCCGTCTCAGGAAGAGGGTTTCCAGTTGGAACCTGAACGCAGAGATGCCAAAATCTGCCCAACTCAGAGGTTTTCTGGTTCAGAACGCGTGATAAAAGAGGTGGTTTAAAGAACTCTGATTCAGAGTTACGCTCGTGCAGGGAGGTCTAAAAAGCCCCATCAATGGAACGCAAACAACGTGATTCACCATGGCAACAGGTGGAAAACTTGATCGTCACACTTCTCCCCGTTGTGTTCAGTCGCTTCAGTTAACCCGTGATAACTATATTTAATTTAGTTTAATTAAGTATAGAAATCCCCTAAACAAAGAAAAAGGCAAACCTTTATCCTTCCATCACTGCCAGTATTTATATTGTCTATAAAGCCGAACACTTAAATGCCTGTTATACACTTGTGTTTTCTGAATGTTTAAATTTTATCTCCATCATAGCGACAGAAGAAAAGGCTGAGGTGAACCAGCGCCACCTGGTGTTGGTTCACTAAATCCACCCGTTAACACTTCTGGTAGCAGAAGGAGTTCTATGTAAGTGGCTGCTGTTGCTTTCAGATATCAATCAGTTTAATGATTAAACTGATACCTGCAATTCTGTGCAACACTTCCGTGGGATATCTGGGCTGTCTGGGACTTTTTAACACTACAAACTTGTTTCAAAATCGTTTGAGTGCAAGAGTAACGTTTAGTCCAACGTTACCTTGGACACATGCTCACCAGTATCCATTCATGCATTCATTCATGCATTCATTCATGCATGCATTAATTTTCTCTACCTGCTGTCCCCACACCTGGGTCAGCTGTGCAGCTGTGCAGGGTGGACACGCGGGGTGCAGCTCCTCCTCTCAGCGCTGAAGATGGTCGAGTGGTTAAAGACGGCGACCTCCAACAAGGAGACGCGGGTTCAAGTCTCAGCTCGGACGGAGCTGCAGGTGGGTGGCACTCAGCCGGTTTCTGTGTGTGTGTGTGTGTGTGTGTGTGTGTCCAACCAAAGCAAACACTAAAAACCAAAACCAAACCAACCAAACTAAAAACCTAAAACCCAAACAAAACCAAAAGCAACAAACAAACAAACCAAAACTTGCGTTGCGTTGCGTTGCGTGGGTCGTTGCGTTTGCGAAATTTGCCGTCGATTTCAGAAGAGGACCTGGAGGACAACAATTTTCCCTTTTAATTTTTCCCCCCAACTTAAATATAGTTTGAGACACACTTTGATGAAAAATAACACTTTGTGACGCCTCCAGCCAGTTAAAACAAATGAATGTGATGAAGTAATCTGGAGCAGCCATGTTGATAAAGACCAGTGATGTCGAATTAAAACATCATCACCGCCAAATAACGACCCTTTGAACAAGCCACAAACCTCAAAATCAGGCTGTAGTTATTTAATTTATGAGTATAGTCTTCAAAAACCACACAAAATCTAGTTTTTCTTGACAAGTTTAA
>BJFM01003563.1:62196-74302 GCA_016586285.1 Arothron firmamentum | reverse complement strand
GTCAAAGTCGATGTGATGTTCTCAGCAGCAACTTGATGCGTGCAAAGGTGAAGCCAAAGGTGAAACTCTGGGTCTGAGTCTGCTCTTTTCCCCTGCTGCTGCTGCTACTGAATATTTGAAAGGGTCCAAATTCACACGGACCCCAGAGTGGGCTGCACGGGGCCCCCAGGCCAAGACTTGAGCAATGGCTGACGCTCCGGAGCTGTCTGCTGTGCCGTGTCCCACCTGCCCCGAGCAGATTGATTACAGCTTCAGGACTCGCGTGGCTTTTTTTTTTTTTTTCCACTGAAGATGGATGGATATTTCCTCCATGTTTTCTCTTTGGTGATGGATTGTTTCCTGACAGTGTTGCTTCTCTGCATTTATTTAAATGTGGTGCCACAGCTGAACACCTGTAGTCGGGAGGAGATTTAACAAAACAAAAACAGGATATGTGCTTAAACACAGTTCTGTAATGAGAGTTCAAACATTTTCAAAATGATCATTAGGCCAGTATTAATACAAGTGTGAGATGGTGTCACAAATCATCCAGAAATGCAACGTCCATCAGTGAATCTTGGATTTTCTATCATTTTATGTGTCAGAACCACCCATTTGTGCTATTTTTCCACAGCAATAACCATGAAGATGAGGCAATATGAAACAGGAAACTACATCTTTAAACGATCGAGTCAAAAACGTCTACATCATAAAAAGTTACTGCTTTGACATTGGACATCATAATTAACAGAGTGAATATGCTGGTAAATAAACATACCTTCTGTGGTTATTATATGAAAAAAAATTGGATTGATAGAAAGTAGCAAATATTTGCATTCCTTCTCATTTGCATTACATAGATTTTGTCCTTTCTTTTGACTGTGTTGATAATTTCTTTTATTTTTCTTTTAGTTATATGGCAGGGAAAGTTTGAGAGTTCAATTTATTGCTTTTTAATGATCATCTCCGCTGCTGTCAGTTCAAATCTGCAGTCGGTGCAGATTTTCCCAGGTTTCCATACCAGTGAAGCTTAAATGAGTGTTAAAACAGCCGCCTATCTCCTCAGACTAGATCCTGTTTTACTGCAGCGGGCGTTCCGAGTTCGTTCCAGGGAGCAGGAGTTTCCACGGAGCGCTGATGGGAACCATATCAGACGTTGTTGTACAGCAGGCTGCAGTGTCGAGCTGGAGGAACACAGCTGGAGTCCACTGAGAAACGCGCATAAAACATAAAAAGAACATCACGAACATCTGTTGTCTTTGAATTGATATGAGAAAGAATCCCTTTTGTTTCCAGCATATTCATCCATGTCGGAATTCTCCTGTTTACGCGTATCCTCGTTTATCTGCATGCATGACATCAGAGAATGGAGCAGTTCAGTCCGTGCACGTAGCTTCTAATGTCAAAGGTCAGACGAGTCCAGTGCTGTCAGATCAATGGCAGATCTCCCACTTGGGGCTTGAGGTCGTCCCTAACTTAACGGGAGGCGACCTCAATTGAGTTAATTGAGTTTAGGCCACAAATATTAATACGATATTTTTTAACTTTTATTAGTTGGTGAATATTTCAAGAAAGGTTCGAACGTGAAATGAAACATGCAGCTTTGAACATTTTACCATGATTTCCAACTCCGAGTTGTCTTAAATATTCTCCAGAGGGGAAGAGAAACAAAGACACTACAGCCCTGGGCAACATGTGGAAGCATAGAACAGTGTGCAGTGGATGATGTGCTGTTGGTGAATAATTAAAACGGGACTGATGGTAAGGGAAGTGTCGCGCGGCTGCTGGGCTGAGAGGCTGCACGGGGCACGTGTGAGCAGTTTAAAAATAATGATCTCTTGGAGAAAAAGACCAGAAATCCCACGGCTAAACAAAGTTAACCTCCATGATCAATAATTCAGAACACCAGAAAACACACACGCCTACACACCACACACACCTACACACAAGCACACCATCCCAGGGGGCAAACGCAGGAAAAGGTTTTTCAACTCAGAGGATGAATCAAGTAATTTTTGCCTTTAAGTAATAAAATGGTTAATCACTGATTTCCACTTTTTTTTAAATTCGGACATTTTTTATTCATTTATATTAGAAATTCTAAAATTTATTATTTCTAAATATTTACTCTTTGTTTTTAATGAAGAGTTCACAGGACACTTTTCCAACTTTTCATCCCAGGTCATTACACAAGGACATTTGTCACGCACCTTTCTTGCTAGAACGCTAATGTCGCCTGGAAGCTACGACAGATTGAAATCAATCTGTAGTAATTCAACAATGAGAGAAGTTTTTACTGAGAAGAGTTGTGGTTGTGGAAGTTTAGTTTGAAGGGGGCACCTCTCTCTCCAGACTTCCTCTCATAGTCGTGTTCGTGTCTCAGAGCCAGTCTGAGTCTCCTGACCGAATCTCTGATAATGGCGGTTTGAGTGGAGTTAATCCGTCTCCATAAAAGCCACATCACTGTGCTAACGACGTTCAGGTCACAATAAACTGTCAAGAGGAGGTTGCAGTTCCAGCCAGGGTTCAGTAAAATGTCTGCTTTTAAAACCTGCATGCGTTCACATTAATATGCACATGCAGGCTTTATGAAATTTGCAGATGAAAAAGATATGGATTTTAATTAGTTTCCTGATGAAATACATTGAAAAGATAGGTTCAAAAGGAAATAAAGACACAGGGAAAAAAAGGTTATTTAATTGACTTAGTTATTTTCTTAGGTTTAGAAAGTCTGTCTGATTTCTGAGTGGAGTGGAATAAAAAATAAAGTTGCAAGCTGAACAGTCTTTATAGTGTAATCCACCTTTTTCTTTCTTTCTTTTTTAATATAAAAATCCAATTCAGCTTATGTCTTTCCCGCCGCAGGTCCCTGATTGAAAACAGTGGGGATTACTGATTTATGTTGTCCCTCAAAGCAACGATTTGTATGTGGCCGCTGTAAAGACTTCAAAATCAAGCTGATCTAAGATTATCTTTGCTTGAAAGGAAGTCATCGGACATGAAGATAAGCTCCCGAGCTGTGTGCGTGCGTGCGTGTGTGTGGTGTGTGTGTGTGTGTGTGTGTGCGACATTCTGAGTACCAGAATAAGCATGTCGTCAGCAAAGTGAGGAAAAGAAAGCTTTATAAATATTTTCTTTCTCACGACATGGAGTATGCCCTTTGCCATCAAGGCTCCTGACATTACTGAACCCAAACATGACACGCTGCAGCCAACCCACGTCCCAACACTGCCCTCACAGGCTGGCACGGTAATCACTGATGGCTGCATCACTTCACACGTCTCGCTTTTAATTCTTAGCAGAACTCTGGAGTCATCAGATCACATGGTCTTCCTTTATTGCCGTAGAGCCCAATCTTTATGCAAATAAGCATTTTTTTTTATTAGCTTCACTGTTCAGTGTTTTTTTAAATTTTTCTTGGGGCTGCACAGCTGTTTAATTCCCTCCGATCCCTTGAGTGGAAATGCTCTTACTTTCACCAATAAACATAGCCCTGAGTTCCACAGCTGAGCTAGTACACGGTGATTTCACCAGACATCTAAATGATCTCACATCACAGTCACACAAACAGAGGAAGCAATGATTTTAACGAGTATAACAGCTCTAAACCAAACCCGAGACACCCGAGATATGACATGCAGCCCGCCCAGTGGGAGGGGTGGTAGAACTAGGACACCCATTTGCAGCACAGTCACACCGATCTAGTCCTAAATGGTCAGTTTGTGTGGACACTCCAGAGCACAGAGCCCCCCGCCATTGCAGTGAGCTATGGGCATCCCAGCCTCGATGCTATTTTCCTCCCAGCAGACGCAGAATCTGCCACCTCTCCAGGCGTCTCCACTGCGCCCCCCCCNNNNACACACACACACACACACACAGCTGCTGGCTTCTTCCTGTCACACAAATGCTTCCACGAGCCTCGTTTATCTTGTGCATTTGAAGCCGTTCAATCCCAACAATGCAAACACACGGGAAGAAAGACACCTGACGGGCTTGTGTCTGATATCGACTGTGACAGTTTACCCGACATCATTCTGTGCTTAGGACCCAAACTGGAAACATCCATCCTCTGATTTACCACAAGCCCGTCCTCGTACATCATTCTGAATCTGCCCCCTCATCTCACTTTCGATTTCACTCCCTTTTCAAACCAGGAGGGCTTCTGCCTCTCAGGAAATGATGGGTGCGAGTCTGAGAAATTATAGCTGGGGACTGATTACTCAGAGGGAGCGGGCGGATTCAGATGAGACCTCTATGGCCTGGTGTGATGAACGGGTCTCTCCCTCTCTCTCTCTCTCTCTCTCTCTCTCTCTCTCTCTCTCTCTCTCTCTCTCTCTCCCTCTCTCTCTCTCTCTTCGTGATAAGCTCCATCAGTTGTTGCTGCTTGACTTTAAAATGCCACGCAAAGGAGTGATGGATTTTCAGGGATCAGCCGGTGCCTCAGTGATATTTCGTAGCCAAGCCGAGGGAGCGCATATATCATAAGTTGATAGTCTTCAATGTGTTTGCTCCTATCCAGACAGATTATAGATGGAGGAAACATTCCATTTAATGTCCATCATACTGCTTTGTGAGGTAAAACAGTCAGTAATTGAATCAAGTGTTTACAGATGTAAATCTATTTATTCTAATGTGGTGTACAGCAGCTTACATGTTATTGTCATGTGTTCCTTGCAGAAGCAGAACAGTTAAACTGCGCCTCTGTGCGGTCCGCGGAGGTGTATTGATTGCAGGCAGATGCATTTATCATTGGTATTCATGCCCATGATATTGATGAAGTTTCCCATCCACTGTGGAGGTGATTTACATTTAAAATCTCATTTTTATGAAGGTCAGGGTAATTTATTTTTAGAGGGACAGACACTCTTTACGTATTTGTTTAATGGAATATGAATCATTTCACACCTGAGAAATGAAAAGATGCGGCGGTGACATTTTCGAGATCTGTGTTGGTGGTAATAACATCATTTGGACTTGATAAATGGCCCAGACTTTTAATGGAGTGGAAACGGCTTGAAAGCAATTTGAGCATCATTAACTATTTTAGCTGTTTAATTGTCACATATGGTTTTTATGAATGACTAATGAGTACATGTCAGTAATTTGCATGGCTACCATTGTATAGGAACAAAATAGCACTAATTGTTTGTGTGGTTTGACAAATAATAATGCCATGAGATAAAGACTGTATGTGCGATGATTAATGCTCCCATGCAACAGCCATTACGTTTCATGTTTTCCTTCACTACCCTTATTCAGCTAGAACACATTAGCAAATCACAGCCTGCGTGACCGCAAAGGATTATGGGACACAACACGTCTTTGTCCATCCACTCTAATAATCATTGTAACGGAGGCGAAGACTGAGGGTTTGAGAGTCCTCCTCATAGCCGAAGATGCAACTGACTCCGGCTTCACCTCGACCACCGAGCCAGTCTGTGGAGGAGTGTCCCCCCCCCTCTCCTCCAGCGTCACTATTATCAGTGATGACTGTTTTTCAGACCTTTGTCACTTCAAGTGTTTGCAAAAAGATCTCTGCGCATTTAATTTCTGCCAAAGAGACATTATTGTGTTTCACAAGCACCAGGACTGTGTCATCCAATGTCAGCCCATTTTCCATTCTGACGTATTTTGGGGTGGGGTGGGGTGGGGTGGGGTGGGGGGTAGGGGGTGTACAGCAGACTCCAGATCTGCCTCACGCTCAAACACAGCGAAGCATTAGGCTGACACACGTCCAAGTGTTACGGGTCATTTTTAAGAAATGTTCTATTGTATTACGAAATGTTCTATTCTATTACGAAACTCTTTTATTCTCTTTCTTTCGAGCATTCTGGCAAACATTGAACGGTTTGAGGTCCAAATGTTTCAGACATCGTGCATTCATGCACTTTCAAGGTGTTCAAGTCGTCATCCTCAAAATGAGTCCTAAAAGCAGCTGTTGCCCCCAAACCATGGAATGACCTCCCTCCGCATGTTATAATGGCCCCTACCATTCAAACTTTTAAATTTCATCCTAAAATGTATTTTCACTCGGTCGTTTTCAACCCAGGGACAGAGTTGATTGGCCTCTGTCTTTGCCCCTATTTAGTTGACCATATTTTATTGTCTTTTTTTGAAATATTTCTGCTCAGCTTTGGAAATTGCTTATTTTTTAAAAAATGTGCCAAATAAATAGTGTTTTAAATTGGATGGTATATTTTCAGAGGTGCATAATGCTCAAATAAGTGCAATGTTTAAACAGCACTTTAGTCAAAAACAGTCTTTTTAGCAAAAGCCAAAGGTAATTTCTCTGTCTGTATATCCATGTTTTTTGTGCTTTTGGGGAAAAAATACTCACTAATAAAGTGAACCGCATTTGCTCACAAGGACAACAGAACATTTGTTCAAAGGTCTGGCCATAACACTGAGATAAAAGTGGTGTATAAGGTCAAATAGTTTTTGTCCCTCACACACAGTCACAGCTCCACGATAACACAGCCATAAATAACAAAAAGATACAGATATGACCGTCTTCAGCAGCAACATAGAAAGTCACAACGAACACACACACACACACGCACGCACGCACGCACGCACGCACGCACGCACGCACGCACGCACGCACGCACAGACACACATCTGATAGCACCTTCCTTTTCATCAGAGAAAAAAAAAAATAAAATCATTTCATCAGGAAAAACAAAGAAAAGGGGAGCGGATATTGCAAGTGAAACAATAACAGTGTCAGTTTTCCAAGGGGAGGGATGGACTTTATCAAAAGTAGATGAAAAAGAAGATAAAACTATGACAATTCCTTCCTGGAATACTTAGACCGAATAAAAGATCAGAAAGAACTGATGGATTAAAAATAATCACTGGCACTTGGCAGATACAATAAATTGGTCGCTCATTACTTTTGTTTCCTTCAGAGATCTGTGCATGTAAATTATTTCACTGTGCGAGAACAAGACAATTAGGTTTCATTAAAAAGAAAAAGAAAAAGGACGATCTCTAGGCCAATTAAATTAAATGGGATTGTAGCAGATTAAACAGGAAATAAAGACTGGACTAAAATGCATTATGTGCAGATTATAGTAAACCCCATAATCTGTTTGTCTAAAATGGGCTTTGTTCATTGGAAGCCATAATCCATCTGTACCCCCCCGGGACATCACTGCACTGATGCCATCTCCAGCTGTTTAGGCAAATGTCTGATTGTGTCTGGTTGTCTGTAGTTCTGCATACTCCAGATTATTGTACTCCATAATGTCCACAGCCGTTCCTGAGCGAGAACACAGTCTGTGCACAGATTTCTTCCTGGGTGGGGGTGGGATTAACAGCCCGTGAGCGGAGCGGGAAGAGGTCGTCATGGTGCTTCCATACCTGCGACTTGCGGATGATGTAAATCTCCACAGTTGCGCTGAAACACTGCTGCGGCGAGCTTGTGTACCGCCCACAGGATATGAGCGCGGTAACCCCCACCCCCCCCCACCCCCCACCCCCCCGAGCCTTGTCCGGAAATGAAGTCACTCCTGTGTGACTGTTGGAGTTGGTGGTCCAGATGAGGTTGGGACGGCGGACTCTATTTCTGGACCACGCCTCCAGCTGTTTTCACCTTTGGCCCACACTGGTCCTGTTCCTCCAACCGCTGTCGCCTGCAAACCTGACAACACGGGGGCTCGGGGCTGTGGCTGAGCTGTTCTGGGTCACCCGAGGGAACAGCGGAGGGAGAAGGGGCATCCCTGGCGGGATGATGGGAAGGATCTGTGACGGTTCAGACACAGGAGATGCTCCATCACTGACACTACAGCGCTGAAAGCACAATAAGGTTGCTTTTCAGAGAAATCTTGATTTATGATCATTTCTGAGCCAGACTGACTGCTGCTAATGCTTTGAAGATTAAAAAGCTACACCTTGTAATAGCAAAAATCATGTCATCATGTGTGTCTTTATAAACATTTATCTTCTGTATTGGGTGCAGGTTTCCTATTATTTTCAACAATAACAAAAATAGTTTATTTCAGGATTGTGTATATAGGTAATTTACTCTATACAACCTTCTCTTTTCTTATAGGAAGCCATTGTTTTGCCATGATTTTCCTGTCGTTGGATGCAAAATATTCTTGAGCAAAGCAGTAAACCAGTGCTGTAACTCTCAGATCAGAGCAAAGTGGTCATGGACACCTTTACATCTGATTAATGCGCTTTAAAATGAGGACGGACGACAAAAGTCAAATCTGGGTAAAGCACAAGCAGGCTTTATTAAATCATCAAGAGTCAAATGGGAGACTAGGCTGCACCGCAAACCCACAACAACATCCCTCAGTTGAAAAAAACAAAACAAAACAAGAAACATACCATTAGCATCTGGCGGCTTTTCCAAGGGTTTGTGGGTTCAAGGGGGATGCGAGGCTGCGGCAAGAGTTGGATGGATAATCTAACATGACAATATTATCGCGTAGGAGGGCACAGTCGGCAATTTCCCTTGCCTTCTGTGCTCCACTCAACTCAGCTCCATTACCGCACACGATGCACAGTTGTGCTCTTTTGTGAGTGCTCCCATCAAGCAGGCAGAGATGGAGAGCGCCTCACAAAAGCAGGGAGGAGAGAGGGAGTGAGCAGGAGGACGACTTGCTGTAAAGGACTTTCCTTTCTGCATTGCTCACTGCATCAGGTTTGCACAGCATGACTTAAGGTGGATTCCTGAAATTCTTTATCGCATTCCGTGAACGCACTTTAAAGCTGACCGATCACCACGTTTAAAAAGAGTTCATTGGTAGGAAAAAATCTTGCTTTTCATTGAGGTAAAACCTTCATTCTGTCGATTATCATGGAACCATTAGCTGAATGTTGCACAAAATACAAAAACACTAAAAGGTGAACACAAAACAGTGTGTGATCACATGGATGTGGGGAGACTGAACAGAAAGCCAAGAAAAGGCTGTAAAAATGTTAAATATACTGTCTCATTTTAAGATGAATTCAATGGTAGATGGAGAAGAAGAATCACTCATGGAAATAACCTTGCTTAAAATAGTAGATGGGTTCATTAATCTTCATGTCACTTTCTGAAGAATTAATGGGAGACATAATTAAAGCTAATACGGATTTCACCACCCCACCCCTCCCCACCCCACCACCACCACCCTATTTTTTGAGCCATATTTCACTTTCCCCTTCTAATATGGGGGAAGAAAAATGTAACACTCCATAGAAAAAGTGCTTCAGTGGATGATTTGCTGGGTTAAATGATTGATGGGAGGAGGTGAGATCCAGGTCAAGTGCCTGAAAACTGAACTAATTAGGGAACTATTGCAGTTGTCACACCGGCTTTCACACCACAGCAAAGTGATTATTTTAAAAATTAGCACTCACACTTTTAATGTTGATGCTGTTTATTGGGATATAAATATTGTGCTTTAATTGCCTTTACAGTGAATTTTTTAAAAAAAGTACAGGCACTTCTGCGGTAGAACTATACACCCTGACAGCTCTGTTGACAGCTCTGTTAAACAAATCAGCCTGCAAGTGCTGAGAGCGGAAGTCTGGCGCTCTCCGGGCTCAGCACAGGCGCTCAGGTAAGCTCCAGCTTCCGAAGCGGAGCTGATTACAGTCACAGTGTCAGTTTATCATGATGGACATAATGTAGCGTCAGTGCTGCAGTTGTGCTGTACTTTAACAACCTTGTCAGTGGTTTTTGTCAGTTTATCTGGCCATACCTTTGAATTGAGAAGGTATTAATGAGTAAACTGATGCCGGGTTGGTGCAGGGTGAGGGGGAGGCTGAGGGAGAAACCAGACCTCAGACGTTTAATTCCACTGAGATGCATTTCACTGTATTTTTCGGAGTTAATTAAGCATTTCTCTTTTTTTTCAAATGGATCCTTCATCTAGAGCTCAGAGATGAGGATGCATTCAGCAAAGTTGTGTAGTGGTAATGAGGCAGGATAATGAGAAGGAAGTGCACAATCCTCCAAATAACTGGGGAAGAGGAGCTGATTCCAAAAATAGAATCATTCTGTGTAAGGTCTCATTGCGTATTGGCTGGGAAATGCGGGAGAAAAAACAAATGCATACCAGGTGGTGTGTGTGTGTGTGTGTGTGTGTGTGTGTGTGTGTGTGTGTGTGTGTGTGTGTGTGTGTGTGTGTGTGTGTGTGTGTGTGTGTGTGTGTGTGTGCATGAGTGTCGGGGGGAGGCACATTAACTCCCACATTAATTGCTTTAACCACATTTAACAACTCAGTAGTAATGGCCAGACCATCATATGTTAAGTTGGGGTGGAGGAACTCTGCCCATCCATCACCAGGAGGGATGATTTACAAAGGACTCAAGACCTCCTGGAAGTCTGCAGGTGATAAATTGAGTGGGGAAAAGTACATGGTTTTTTTTTCTTTAAAATTCCAAGTGATTTTACCATCAAGGATCTTAAGATTCCACTTGGTCTTGTTCTTGCTGAAGTTGAGGCAGCCGTTCCGAAGGTGCGAGACTCAATGACCGTGTTTGATGGCCATGGTCCACCTCTTTTTGCAATTTCCAGAAATCCGCAGCCACCTGGCAGTCTTCATATACCTTTGTGCAAACGAGTCTTTCTCAACCACAACAAAGGTTGAACCTCACTGTTACATGTTGCACTGTTATCTCATGCTGAGAACAGATCTCTCATCTGATGCCGTCTGTAATAATGGAGTGGCTCTGTGTGCAACGGCCATCTTGAATGTTTCACGTTTAACCAGATTCCAAACCTGGGCACAGTGCGCTCATGCCCCTGTAGCCAAAACTCATCAAACACAGGTGTAATCACAGGAAAACGCTTGCACAGAGCATCAGGATGACTTCAGCAGTCTTTTTAGCCTGAGACTCTGCTGACATGTCTCACCAAGCTTTATTATTTTTGGTCTCCCCATGTTCCCGCAGGGACATATGCTCCCATTGATTCGACATAAAAATTAATCTGTAGTCGAGGACTTTACAACTGCAGCTTCCATCACGGGCACACTCACTCACACGCACACTCACGCACGCACGCACGCACGCATGCGGACACACAAACACACACGCGCACGCACAGCCGCCACGTGTTGAAAGCTATAAAAAGCAGCAGAACAAATGGTGGCTGGTTTTGGATTACCGCTGAGGTTCTTAATGCCGATATCAACCACTGTTCAGATCACAAGCTTTCGCTTCCACACTGAAGCTTTTTATTTATTTCTTTTTGCCAACCTTAAAAACGCATAAGCTCCTTTTAGCTGTCTCTGCATCCATGCTGCTGCACTGACAAATCATGTCCCGTCACCACATCTAAGCCACTTTGCTCACCTCGGCAGGGATGGCATGGACGGGGGAAAGAAGAAAGCACTGCAGGATGATACGCACTGTAAAGACAGAACGAGATCAGGCCACAGTCAGATCCAATGGAGGCTGTAGAAGACTGTTATTCAGAAAAACTGTGTGTGTGTGTGTGTGTCTGTGTGTGTGTGTGTGTGTGTGTGTGTGTGTGTGTGTGTGTGTGTGTGTGTCTTCTACATGCTACATACTGAGTACCACAATATTCATTCAACTAGCAAAATAAGGACATTTTTGCAAAGTCAGGACATTTTGGAGAATTGGGTTTAGGTTAGGTGTGTGTGTGTGTGTGTGTGTGTGTGTGTGTGTGTTCCTAGTGTTGGAAGATATGGTGAAGTGATAAAACCATCAAATGTGTCTGCTTTAGCACGGTTGCAGAGGAGAAACCATGTAAGATGTTAGTCACTGCTGGGAATCCATGTGGCAAATGGATGATTACAGACTTTACGGGCTTTATAAAGACCTGAAGTGCTGGGTTGGGGGGGTCTCAGTTAAAGAGGTAAATTGGTAGTGAAAGTGGCCCCGAGTAGCTGTTTAATCCAGCGGAAAATGTACTGCACAGGTTACAATGTGTCATTACCAGAGGGACTAAATAAATGGTGTTGTCTAGCTGTTGAATTTGAAACTGGGGTTTTGTTGTCATTACAACATAATGTTCCTGTTTTCATAGCACTTCAGATTCATTTAACCATATCATTTGTGCAGTCGAGTTAATCCTGTTTGTACAATATTCAATAATGAGTTCAGCCCTGTTCACTCAGACAGCTTCACTTGAGGTATTTTCTTTTTTTTTTTTTTTTTTTTT
>BJFM01003563.1:47851-62081 GCA_016586285.1 Arothron firmamentum | reverse complement strand
AAAAAAAAAAAAAAAAAAAAAAAAAGAGGCTCCTGGAGGACCGGGGCCAGAGCAATGTCTCACCACGGGAGGCGTGGCACATTAGTATCACCGCGGTAATTCTTGTTTTGACTGACACTGAAACAGCGGGGCAGTACTACTGCATTAAGGAAGCCCATCACGTGAAATGAAACCGCTTCTCTCTGGCTGTGCGACACTCCGACTTCAATTTCCATTTTCTGAATGTCCAAAATGTAACATAATAACAGCCTCTGCCACCGAGGGCACATTATGATGCCATTTTCCTTTTGTAAATATTAAAACAACCCACTTCCAACTGATGATGCCGACCGACACAGGACTCCTGCTGATGCCCTTGTTGTGTTTAAGTTCACTGCTGATGGCAAATATGTGTTTTTCCACTGATGTTTGTAGGCTGACTATCAAAATAAAGTGCAGTCGTCAATTTGATGTTGAGACCTTGTGACAGACATAATGTCAACGTCCCTCTACATTTTTGTGTCCCTTGTATGAAAATAATAATAGAAAGGAAATGTATAAAAATCAATTCACCAAAAAAACCCTTTAAAAAGTGTAAATGAGTGGAAGAAAATCCTTCCATTGTCTTAATAAAGAAAAAAGAACATAGAAATCTGTTATTGTGACGATCAAACACAAAAACACATCTTTTCGCTGGAGGCCTCATATTCCATCCGTTGCAGCTGTTTAAATCGTAGTTTTTTTATCTTCGGAACTTCACTTGTGGAACTTTACTTGAGTAACACAAAGGAAACAGTGGCATCGGCGGCTGATCTTACTGACCAGTTGTGATGGGTCATTGGACGGACGTCCGCAGGTTTTTATGGTGCTGCGGGAAGCAATGAAGTCAAAAGCAGCACAGCTTCAGGAAGCTGATAAAGGCGTCAGGACATTAAATACATGCTCGCAGCAGTTAAAGTGAGTGCCAGATTAAAAATGTTGGGCTGTAGCGTATACGGCTTTTGCATTAATTCAATTTATAGCTGTTCATTGGCCGTTAATCCAACCCCTCGAACAGCAACCTCTTCAGAATAACATTCATTTGACACTTTTAATGGAGTGATAATTTGACTCCTGCTGCACGTGAGCAGTGTGAAGTCAACATGAAGCAGGTTTTGCAGCTCAACAGAGCATGTTAGGGATTGTCATGTTTAGGACCCAAACACAGACACAACAATCCCTAACAGAACGATCCAGCCATGATGGAACCAGCAGATACGCTGCACGCCCCATCGAGCCAGGTCTCCATGCTTGAGGTGCGCTTGTAGCAGCACCATGCCTGGGAGGCAGTGATGGCATAGTCAAGGGCCAGGTTGGCCCAGAACATGGCCAGACTGGCCCTCATCTTTCCCCCGCCTGCTCTTGCTACTGTTCCTGCTGCTGCTTCTGCTGACGCCGGCGCCAGAATCAGTTTTTCCCACACGGCTTCCAAGATGACAGCACGCTGGAGCACGGGATCTCTTCTTCAGACACCTCCTCAAAAGAGTCCTGCTGTGGTTTACCCACTTCCTGCTTGTTCCAGACCGATTGATCCTCCTGGTTTTTTTCAGTGCAGTGTCTCTCAGTGACCTCTCCAGGTCCAGACTCACACACCGTTGCCTCCTCATGTGCGTTACGTCCCTCAGTTTCCCCGTTGGTCCGAAGGTTCTTCCTGGCTCCGCTCCTACCTGCTCTCTGGATGTGTCTCCTGAGGCCAAGAGGTAGGAGGCACCTCAGACCCAGACTGGAGCCGCATCAGTCCCGTTCGCCGCGCCGAAGCCCACGCCGGTCCAGACTGCAGTGCGGAAGTCCACGCCAGCCCTGAGGACAGCACTGATGCCCATGCCGGTCCCGAGGACAGCACTGAGTCCCACCCTGGTCCCGAGGACAGCCGCGATCCCAGTAGCCAAGGCAAGGTCTCCCGCAGCAAGGGCTGGTGACTCCAACAGCTAAGGCTGTGTCTCTGGCAGCCAGGCCCCTGCCCAGCAGCGAGGGCTGCCGCCCCAGTTGAAGCTAAAGCTCCTCCTGAACCCTTGGTAAGGCTGTCCCTGTTGAGGCTAAAGCTAGGTCAGAGCTCCCGGCGGGCGATGCCCCTGGAGAAGCTAAAGTTGCCTCTGAGCCCGTGGCTAAGGCTATCCCTGCAGAAGCTGAAGGTGTCTCCGAGGCCGTAGCCACAGCCGTCCCTGCAGTGGTGGGAGTTGTCCCTAAGTCCCCGGCCGAAGCAGCCCCCAGGCGTGGCAGGCCTAGTCATCGTTGGTGACGTGGCGCAGCTGGGACTCGTTGCAATTAGCGGTGGATTTAAGGCAGCTATGCCCAGAAGACAGTGCAGTGATGGTTACCCGAACCTGCAGAGTGAGACTTTGGCTTTGAACTAAGTGTTTTCCTGCATTCATGTGGACTGCTTCTCATACGTGCTTTTTCCCGTCTCAAGGTTGCAACGAGTCTACGTCTTTGGTCTCCGATTCCCCTGCAGTGGAACTCTCCCTGCGCGATGAGTTTGGTTTTTTGGGTTTTTTAATTGTCAGGGTTTTTCTCCGCCTGGAGAAAACCTTTTCTACACCTAATCAAAGGGTTATTTTTGCTTTTGAGCACCAGCTTTGTGTCTGCGTTTGGGTCCTAAACCAACTATCCGTAACAGAGCCACCTCATATTAATATCGAATGCCAATACTTTTTCCATCCACATTCACTGATGCAAAAAGCTTTACTGCGAAGAGTATTTATTTAAATAATGGTTTTCCTTAGGTGACACAATGCAATGGTGTGTTTATACTGTATTATCTGGACTTACTGGATCTGTTCACACCTGCCGCACAGATAGATGCTGCTGGTGTGGCGGAATATCCAAACACAAGCAGGCAACAGACCATTCCACTCCTGGATGAATACTCTCAGCTCCAGTTCTGGTTTGACTGAACTCCACTTGGTCTCTGTTGCTGGTGGCGCCTCGGGAACTTGGGCCTCCAGAACCAAACAGAGAGAGCTTCATTCCTTTGTGCTAATTAATTGCGGCACCATTTCGCTGAAAATAAACCGAAGGGCTGATTTGGTTTTGGCATGCGGAGTTGTGAAAAAAAAAAACCCAAAAAAACAAACACAGAGCCGAGGGTGGGGGTGGGGGTGGGGGTGTAAAACCTGCATAAATTACTACAGTAGATTGTGCACACAAATCTCTGTGTAACATGACCTAATTCCTTATTCATACGGGACCCCCGCAGCATCTTTAATTCCTTCTCTGTCTCATCTCCCAACATCCACGCCAGGGAGAAGCAATGCGGCACGAGTGCAGAGCATGATAATGGGGGCACCACCACGCAGGGTAAAGTATGACTCAACACTGGTCAAACACTGATGCAGCTGTTGTCAAGACGCCGCATTTGTTGCTGTTTGTACAATAAATATCAAATATGGAATATGTGCAGTGGGTATATGACACCCAAGTGCACTTTTAAAGAAAAAAAATGTCAGTGATTTAGTGAATGTGTCTTTAGTGTGTCATTGAGATGGTTAATGATGGGGGAAATGCCTTTGAGATGTAATAACAGTGGAAAAGGTGCCATTGAGCTAATGACTAAAGAAGTGATTGATAGGAAAGAAGAGATGACATTGTTCCTGGAGTTCTTACGCTCCTTGGCCACAGTTAGGGACAAGTGAGGACTTTAACTTTACAAATCCTTGTCCTCCTTGTCATCCCCATGGCTTCCAGAGCAGGCTCACACTCAAATGCATCAGCAGTTTCCTGTGGACACTCGTCCTGCATGACAACAAGTCGTTTTCAGTATCAAAGCGGCTGAAGGGCTTAAAGTGAATGGGTTTTTTTGTTGTTGTTGTTTTTTCATATTCTTACATCATGTGAAGTTCTCCAGGCACCGTCAGCAACATGTGATGCAATCAATTAGGCATAATTGTATTTTGGCAGAAAAGTCACTCTGAGAGCCGGGATGGTTCCGCTTAACAAGGGCCCAACAAAAACTTCAAACAAAGCAGGAGGAGGGCGGGCGGACCGAGGACTTGATATGCAAACAGGCATGGCGGCCCGACAGCAAGCAATAAACATGCTAATTTAGGAGAGTGTAAAAGTCACTTATCCGCAGCCTAAAAAAAAAAAAGAAAAAGAAGAAATGGCCACCTCAGAAATGGCTGGTGGCGTTCTCCACACCTCTGCAACGAGCCGAGGCAGGCTGGAGCCAATTGTGGCAGGAGGCGGAAAGTTAGAGCTAGAGTGCTGGGGTTTTTTTCTCCATCCACAATTCATATAATTTTAAAGGGTTGTTTTCATTAGAATACCGTAATCATCACTTCTAGCATTTACATATAAAGTATGCTTTTTTAGTAGAAAAATGTGCTCGCTCAAGGACAGAATATCATTTATGGGAAAAAGTGCTAAGAACTTTCCCCGGCCATTTCAGCAAGCTTGTGCTGTTTTGGAATATACTTTATTTATTAGGTAATCGAGAGAAAATTCATTACATGTAAGCAGATGTGGCATGTGCACGTGAGTGTATTTGCCTTCAGATGCTTTTCAATGATTTACCTTACAAAGAGCAGTCAATTCTTTACAGCGGCTGTGTCTATAGATGATGCCTGGCAGGTAAGTGATCTCTATTTCTGTCCTGCGTAGAATCGCAGCAGAGGAGGCACTCCGTTTTCCGCACAGGAACATAATGTATCTTTGATGAATTTCGGCCTCGACGAGGACGCCGTTTCCCAGGATGACAATGTCCCTTTTTACCAACATGACAAAGCAGCTACAGGTTTTTCATCGACAAGCAGGAGTGATGCCACAGGTGAACTGAGGGCGATTGTGAAAGAGCATTAGAGATGATGGAGTGCAAACAAAATTGCTTTCTGCTCTTCTTTGCAGTCAAATGGATTGGGACCTTGGAGAAATATGTGTAAACATTCTATCTATCTATCTGTCTGTCGGTCGGTCGGTCGGTCGGTCGATCGGTCGGTCGGTCTGTCTGTCTATCTATTTGTGTGTAATGAATTGCTCTTTATAGTCATGTCAGGTTTTACCTGTCCATTTATACGGAAACGGCATTTTCAGTCCCTTAAAATGGCCTGTCTGAACAAAGAAATGAACAGAAGGTTTGTCAAAAAGATCCAAACTCACTTGTGAGACTGAGGGGGCTCTTCTTCGGCTCCTGCGTGAAGGGGCTGATCTTCGACAGACCTGGAAGCATCGGCTACTGACGTTCCAGTCACACATGGGAGGATAAATCACTAAGCAACAGTCCAGTGATGGATTTACAAATGAATTAACTCTACATAACTAAATGTGAGTATGGAAGGAGGACAACAAAACAAGGGTGATGATGAATGAGTCCACAACCCGTTGTGAGACCTCTGTTGTGTTGTGGTTGCTGCATACAGCTGATTACATATGTCTTCTTTTGTCCTCCAGATACCTCAGCTCTAACAGAATATGCAACGATCCAATATCCTTATTGCATGATGCCAGCCACAAATGAGAGAGGGTTAAATTAATTTCTTACTTTGTCTTTCACAGCTTTTGTACCAAATCCAAACCCAATTTCCTTCTTGATCATGATAATTCATCACTTTTTCGAAAATTTTTAATCCCCTGCTTGCTTTTTCCTTCTGTACCGTTGCCACTTCCTGTCCCCATGCCCATCTGGCCACCAGTCGTTCCCCTTTTTTCCCCAGCCGAGTGCTGATCCCCCAGAGTCCATGAGGTCATCCCAAATCTGATCCAGCAGCAGCTGCCAGCCGCACCGTCTATTTGATAAGCACTTTGATTTCCTGCTAAGATCCTTTCATCAACATTCTCCAGGGGACAGACTTGAATTTCCATTTTAAAGTATTCCAGGTGTTTGGCCATAAACACACAGGATGCTGCTTTAATGTTAGGTTGTCTCTGTATGTGTCACGTTTTATGTTGATTGTTCTGTTTATGGTCTCGCCGTAGAGTGTAATAATGCTCATTTCGACCCCTGTGGAAAAGATTTGAAGAATGTATTCCCGCAATGATGCGCAACATTATTTTTTATAGAAATGGAAATACATAGTTGAGAAATAAGTTGAAATGCATTCCAATGGCGCACTTTTCCCCAAACACACTCCACCACCTGGTTTACAGATATGGGACGCAATGAAGTGCGCGATTTAAGTAACAGGTGCGTAAAGATGCTACAAATGCAATGTAAACATCTTATTGCATGCAAAGTCAAGGCCCATTAGATGCTCCGACGCCGCTGCATTCGATCAGTGTTTTAACAGCCTTTTAATTTTATCTTCAGGCTAAATGCGGCTGGTTTACTGCGCTTGCACGGCGACGGATGTGCAGTTCTGTCACACATGATAAATAGGTTGGTGCAATTGTGCAACCTGATGTACGCAGGGCAGCTGTGAGCAGAGGGATGCCTCCACCCAGGGGTGATGATTCATGGTGATAGAGTAGCGGTTTACTGTTTGGGAAGCACGGGAAGCACAATTAGTGGAAAACTATCTATCTATCTATCTATCTATCTATCTATCTATCTATCTATCTATCTATCTATCTATCTATCTATCTATCTATCTATCTATCTATCTATCTATCTATCTGTCTGTCTGTCTGTCTGTCTGTCTGTCTGTCTGTCTGTCTGTCTGTCTGTCTATCTATCTATCTATCTACCTCCTGCACTTCATTGGCTGTTACACCACAGCCATCAGACCCCTGCCCCGGTCTACCAGGTTGGCTAGAGGGTGTGGCTCTCCACCCGGGACTTACCTCTTTGGGTGGAGTCCGGGAAGTTGGCGCCAAGGTTTGTGGGTACTTTCCCCGTCCAGAGGGTCATCAGCCCGACGGTAGTGAGGCTCCAGCTCCTGAGGTCCATGCGGGTCCGTGCCTCCTTCTACGTGTCGAGGGTGAAACCGGTCCATGCGAGCCCTTTGGTCCCAGCCGTCCTCTCCTGCCTCTTCCACGGCTGATCGGAGGCGGTCTGGTGTACACGGTTCAGCGCTGTCGTCACGGGGGCGGGTTTCAGTACCTGGTCAACTTGGAGGGATACGGCCCAGAGGAGAGGAATTGGGTTCTAGCACGGCATATAGTGGACCCTCAGCTGATCTGGGACTTCCATCAACGACATCTGGACCAGCCTTCTCGACGCAACACCGGGAATCCCTCTCGTCCAAGGTCTCCAGTGGAACTGCCCAAGGAGACTGAGTAGGAGCCTGAAGTCGTGGAGAACGAGTGGAACCTGAAACTGGAGATATGGAGCCTTGCGGTTCACAGGAATTTTAGCCCTCCGCTCCTTTTGTTGGGATGCCAGGGGCCGTCCATTGAGGATGGGCTCTGTCACAGCTGTTAGTCTGCCACCGGTGTTTCTCCGCTCCTCTCCACTCCACCTGCACCCCACCTACTAATCAGCTCGTTTGCCAATCTCTGGACTTTCACTGACTCAGTGCCAGATCATGAACTACGATAGCGAGAGTTTTTTTTTGCCTGTCTATCCATGTTCGACCCAGCCTGTCTCTGACCTATTTCTGCCTCTTGCTTTCTGGAAAACCTCCCTGCCTTCTGTCCCTGACAACAAGATCGTCTAACCCTGTGATCACCTCTGAGTCTATTAAAGAGATTTCACTCGATTGGGTCGCTCTCGGATTCGTGCCATGATCTCTGACAATCAACGTTCTTGATCATGTCAAAATGGAAATATAAAGGCTTTTGCTGGAGAATGAAAATAACACCTGGATGTGCGAATGCTCTTGTCTGAAGGTCTAACTGTGGCTGGGATAAAAATGAACAGGAAATTAAAAATCTCTATTTCTGTGTGTGTGTGTGTGTGTGTGTGTGTGTGTGTGTGTGTGTGTGTGTGTGTGTGTGTGTGTACAGATGCTCTTGGAAAAGTGTCGTGACAGGTTTTAATAGGCTTTCTGATTTATTTGGTGACTTTTGGAGTCTGAGTGGAAGTCATGAATCTTTTGGATCGTATTTCTTGATGAACACATCGTAGCTGCTGTTTGGCATTAGGAAGCATCTTTGTTGTCTGTTTTCTAATCAGAAAGAAATCTTGTCTGTGATTATCAGTTCTTTCTCTGGAACATAATGTGTGATTAACTGACAAAGCCCTGAAACACACTCTTTAAACATTAATCATTTATGAGATCTTATGTAAGTGTTTTGGGGTTTTTTTTCCTTTCACTCGCTGCTGCCGCCGGAGTCAATCATAATTCCATCAGCGTTTGGGAACGCACTAAACCACTGTTCATTTGATTTACGGCTTTAAAGACTCACAGACGGATGAGTACCAGCTCACAAGTGCCAGCAGAGAACAAATCCTGACTGCAGAACAGGAAGAGTGAGCAGGGTCAGACTTCCACAACTGCAAATAACACATTTTATTTGCTCGACAAGGTTACATGGATGAAATCTGTTTCCATTACGTTCACTGTGCTGTTTACTCTCATCTTATCCAGAAACCTTAAGATAAAGGATGATGTAATTACACACGAGGCAAATGAGTCATACATCAAAAATTGTGACAAAAATGTGTTAGTTGTAGCAACTTAACGCACATTAAATCTAAAACTATCTTACACTGCATTAAGAGAGATTATCAGTCTGTGTTTAGGTGCTGTGCATTGTGTGTGTGTGTGTGTGTGTGTGTGTGTGTGTGTGTGTGTGTGTGTGTGTGTGTGTGTGTGTGTGTGTGTGTGTGTGTGTGTGTGTGTGTGTGTGTTTGTGTGTGTGTGTGTGTCCTGTATAAAGGATCACAGAGTTGCGCCTTGCAGAGGCCGATGTTAGGGGAAGTGTGTACACTCCTCCAGGCCTCTCAGAGATCCTCTCATGCCCACAGACAGCACCAGCAAAAATGCAAATGAATAAATCATAAGACGAAAAAAACATCCACACATCGCAGACATCTTCCGTTTTTCAATGTATCTATGTCTCAGATGTTCCTCCAGTCCGCGCCCGCGTCTACACACATGGGCCGCTGAATGCGGAGACGAGGATGGAGGAGTGGACCTGACCCTGTTTACGCTGCTCCTGGCAAAGCTCAGATCTTATTGAGATGTGAGGACAAGAACGATGCTTGATCAGCGGCAGGCTGTTGCAAAAATTCTGCTGTTTGGCTCACATCGTGCATGGATGTCGGATCTTGATGAATAAATAATGGCGGTTTAACAACATGTCCTCTGAGAACTGACGACTGATAAGATTCTACACAGAAAAATTTGTTCTAAAGTTCTTCCAGAATGAGAAGGATTGGAATTCTTGTTAAACTTATATATAGAACTACAGTGATGTTTGAAGCGGTGTTCATAACTCAGATGGGGAGTGCTTATTTTGAAAGATTCATACTTTATCACTCAGTCTGATTTGTGAAATTGTGTAATATCTTATGTAATTCCCTAATGATGTCTACTGGTTTCCAGGAGACCGTTATTTCCTGTGTATTTTGAGGATTTTTCTAAGCTCCCGACTGTTTGTTTACCTTTATTTGGCTCTCAGATGATGTCTTTTCTTTGGATTTGATTGACATCAGACACACACACAAAAAAAAACACATCCTTTTCAAAATTTCCGCTCTGTGAGAAAACCAGCAAAGTGCGCGAGCACTTCAACGCACCACCGATGCCCTCTGTCACAACTCTGCAATAAACAACGCTTTCTCATTAAGGCAGTGCAGAACATATTAGATCTCCATTATGTTTCCCTGGGCGAGTATTTGCAGTCGCACACGAGAATCCAAACTGTAAATGGAGAGAATTTATGGGAGGCTGAGCTGGACTCATTTCAGCCTAACTGAGCAACACAGTTAATCAAAGCGCTTAGACTGTCAGCTCTGCCCGGTACACATAAATTTAGTCTGCATTCATATTTGGAGTAAACTGTAGGGTCCGACTGGGAATCAATAGTTCATATGTTTGATGGTGTAAACTGTTCTATGCCTCACTGGGGAGAGACTGGAGAATATTCTGGATGGACGAGGTCTCCCAAGAGTCCGGTTGTTTTTGCTCTGTTCAGGTCAGATGACAGTCGGCAAAGTTGTTTCGGTTTACACTAAAGCCCTCTGAAATCTCCAAAATCTTCCATGTAAAACCCTAATGCATAGCGGAAGAATGAGCCGACTGCTGTGTGTGAAAACAACGATTTTCTAAGCACAGTGAAGCACAGACTGATAAAATCAAATTATAGAGATGGAATAGGTTTATTTTTATGATGAAAAGCTGTTTTCAGCTCCGCTGGTTGTCTCAGGCAGGCACTTAGGCACAATTATTACCATCTTTCAATAGAGCAAGTCTTTTTCAAATAGGGGAAAAAACAGAAATCTCTTTTAGCACATAAGTAAAACTAATATCACTCGTGTATAGCTTGTGATCTGCTCATATATGGGTATCTTAAAACAGTTTTATGCTGCAGTCCCAGTTGTAGGAACTCTACATTAAGAACTCATTCCCAATGTTATGATCTTACACATGTAATCCATCAAAAACACACACACACACACACACACACACACAAACCCCTTTCGTATCAAACTTCTGTAACCAAGACGGGGAGAATCCTCCCACGTGATGTGGGACTGGGGACCAGGCGGCACACCAAACAATATTTACATATCCCACATCTCCTGTTTGCGCCGCTCCCATTTATCTTCAAAGACAACCTCATGGATGGGAGTCACTGGCAGAGAAATATTAATCATATCTAGATTCCAGACAGAAACTGAGAAATCTGATGCCACGGGGCCGGCATCATCTCGTCCGTGTAGTTAAGGTTCGTGTTTTCCGGTAAATATCCCATGCAGATAAAATGTGGGAGTAAGCAGAAAAGGCACGGGGAGGCGGTGATGGCTGCAGACAGCGCGTTTCTCGTACTCAGCACTTTTACGCTGCATTAAAAAAGTTGACTTTTTTGAGAAGCGCAGCCTTTGTTTTCGTTTCGGGCCCTTGGTCCCACCTTGAAACAGTTCAGTGGCGCTAAACATGGAGCTCCGTGCTAACGTGCTACGGTTTTATGCTTTGTGGAAGCATCTGAGTCAGCTGAAGAGGAGGTGCACTGCTCGACCCGCCTCTCTGGGTTAAAGCTCCGTTTACACACATCACATCACATCACACACCATTACTTCTGCCACAGTAATTGCTTATTTTACACTCTGCTATCAAAGAAATGGGACACGCAGCGATAGGCCATTATTATTGTTAATTAAAGTGTTATTAATTGTTTCACTAACTGGCCTGTTGTAGATTTGGGGCTGTATAATGAACAAATGCTTCAAGTGTAGTACCTATGCAGATACATGAAGACTCCCATACACGGATGTACGCAAACACACACACATATCCTGACAGAGTAATTATCACTAAGTTATGTGTCGTTTCCAAGGCAATGTTGTGTTATTTCCCCCAGCTTTAAAATGCAAACGATTTTAGCTTTATTGAGCCAGGTACAAATCTGGCCTTGGCTTCCAGATTTCTCCCCCTACTGGGGCGTCGGGTGGTAGATTTATTATCATGCAGACTTGGCATCTCCACATCTGCCCTGGATGACCTTTGCAGAGCAACAGCAGCCAATTGCTGGCAGTATTTGTGTTACGAGCGCACTCGTGGGGGCAAACCTTTTCGATTTGTTCGGAAACAAACACGCACAACCAGCAGTAGCTCCTGCGTCAGCAGACAGACACAAGTTGAAAAGAATTAAAAAAGAATCTCCAGGAATATTGCACATAAGTGTGTGTTCAAAGACCAACAGCAGTACATCATAGATGACTTTTTATTTTCTTTGCATGGAGCTGCCTTTTTGCTAACAGCAGGTTATCCTGTCAAGGTCAGTCATGGAACATGAGATTTACACAGCTGCTTCCTCAGCGTCTGCTCTGTTGTATCCCTGAAAAGTAAGCCTCAACTATAATGAAGTGCTTTAGATTTGATGTACTAGGTACTGCTAATCACAGTTTGCGTCCTTTTCACTCAGCTTTGGCCCGCTGCCATGGGCTCTGTGCTGCGTGAGGCTTTAGTAACTGTACATCTCACCTTCATGCTGTAATTTCATCTCCATTACATGGACACTTAAACTTCCAGAGTTAAATTCAGGAAGAAATTCTGCAGTAACCTTGAAAGAGACTGAACCATTTAATATGCAAAGCTATGGTTTAGTCCCGACACTGCTCTGTCCACTGCCCTCATCAAAAGCGTGACTTCCAGCCCACAGGAGGACATTAGTTTTAAACAGACTATGCTGGTCGACGGGTTCGGCCTTTGTAGTGATTCAGCCGCCTGTTGGAGCTGAGAGAACCAGCAGCTCCACGGAAAAGCTAAAAGTTTACTGTAGAAGACAAGAAGAAGACCAAAGAAGAACAACAACAAGAGGGGTAATGCTGCTAAGTGGAACACATGCAGTGATAATTCAGACAGATTAAAGGCTAACAAGTCTAACTACTGACTTTGCAAAATGTAAATCTTGCTCTTAAACCACCAGCTAACACGAACAAAAGAGAGGCTTAGTTATTTACTTTACTGAACACTCCAGCAGAGAATATCACTGCATGTCAGGTGATTGCGCTATTGTCACAATTCAAACAAAGACTAGCAAAACAATCAGAAAAGATGCATTAATATTGGCCAGGCAGGCCCGAAACAGCCTGGTTTCTCCGGAGATGAAGAAATGCGCTCGGAGGAGAGAAATACACTGATGCGGACTTTGGTATCAAAACTAAAAATATGCGCCATAAAGGATGTAGAATCCCTTTAAAGTGGTGGTTATTTGTGGAGGAAGTCTGTGACATTAATTCAAGACTCTTCTCAGCTTATCTGCTTCTCCAAAGAAGCTCACAGATCACGACTAGGCACAGACTGAGAGTCGTGATCTGAGCTAAGAGAGTGCTTCCAGTCCTGCTACCGCTGCGACAACGAGCCCCAAACGACAAAATGAGCACCCGTGGAGGTAAAAATCAAACTCCTCTTTATCATTTGCTCATTTATGTTGATAAAGTTAATACTAATAGGCACCAGTCGAGCTTTACATTAACACCTGGAACGTCTTGGGTTGGGTGTGAATGACACCAGAGCTCATGATTTATCAGTCTGCAAGTGAAAACTGGGGGGTGAATATTCCATCTTGCGTTGATGTGTTATTATTCATGCGGAATCCTTGTACAGTATATGCACCACCCAGACTGGAGCTGAAGTGTGCTGAAAAAGACCAGTTTCTGGTTTCAGCATGAAGGATGCTCACTCCAGAGTGCCACTTCAGTTCCAGCGAGGATCCTTCTTTAGCACCGAAGGCAGTGGTTGCCAGATCCGGTGGCAGGTTTCCACTGAGGGAGCACACGCACCAGGCTTATGAAATCACTGTAAAAGTTGGTATAAGTGTTTTCCAGAGATGTTGTTGCTTTTATTAAAACAACAATATTTCACTTTGGCGCTATAAAACTGCATTGATGGTTACTTAAATTAAAGCGTCCTTTTAATGAATGCCGCTTGTACATTGTGCAAGGTGGTTGCTATGGCAGCTCGCAGTTTAGGTAGCTGGCCTGGAGCGCACTGTCAACAGAGAAAAGAAAAAAGAAAGATGGATCTCCTGGGAGAACTTTCTCTGCAGCAGCTGTTTGAGCAGCTCTCCTTGGGGAAAAAGACATCTGTGAAAGAGGGTGTAGAGCAACAGAAAGAGGAGAACAAAAATCTGGGGAAAAAACTGAGGTTAGTGGATAGGACACCGAAATGAGAGAGAAGTGTGCCGATTAGCATATACCATTTTACATTTGCCACCGGCCCCACGAAGGAATTTGACACCGAGTCCACAGCTTTGGATGAGATGCCATCCAGTCGCTGGTTGCTATGTGACGACTGTAGCCAAGCCAAGATGAGAGCTACAGATGTCTGATAAACGCCGTTCCTTAAACCCCCACACCCCATAATCTTTTTCATTTTCATACTTAGTCTTCATTACCAATGTCTCCTTATAGATTTCATGCAGGTCTGCAAAACAGAAAAAAAAAACTGATTTATCTTTTTATCCACACGGAGGAAAAACTCCCCACACACCAGTGGGATTAGCAAGACTCTGCAACATGATACCTCAGCGTAATTTCCCAGTTTACTCATATAAATATAAACACCATTTACAACTTTTTTTTATGCCATCCGGGGCCAGGCTCCATGAAAAGAGTGATTTTAAAGATATCTTCTGAGACGAAACATGTTGAAGGGTTACACGACTTGTTATTTTACAGTCAATCCCATGATGACCTGGGTGGGTACAAAACAAGCAACGCCCGTCCATT
>BJFM01003563.1:0-29383 GCA_016586285.1 Arothron firmamentum | reverse complement strand
CACCACCACCACCACCACCACCACCACCACCACCACCCTTCTGTGAGGCCAAGGCGAGCTTATTCCCTCCGGCTATTACATCCAATTAAAAGGGAGAGAGCTTCAGCCCTCCTCCCCGACGCTAACAAGGTGGACGAACGGTGGAATGAGTCAGGCTTTCTCTCCTCTTTGATGTGAACAAATTGTGGGTTAGGTGCGAGCAAAGGAGGCGCCAGCTTACGCCTTGAAGCTTTCAGACCGCTGCTTGTTGGAGAGAAGACAAAGTGGAAGAGCAGTGTTCTTGCTCTTGGTTGACATAGATGTTTGTAAATGAAGTTTGTGTGTTTTAGTGTTGGCCAACATTAACAAGGAGCTGAGAGTAAAATCTTTAAGTTTAAAAAAGAAAAAACTCAAATGTTATGACCGTAATAACAACTGAATTAGCCCTCAAATGGCCCTTGAAGATGTGAGGGCCAGCCAAAATGTCCTCACTTTGCTAGCAGGATGTGCATTTTGATGCTCAAAATGTAGCACGATGCACACACACACACACACACACACACACACACACACACACACACACACACACACACAGAGAGCATCCTTTCTAACACAAATTACTCAAAGCACCTCTGTGTCAGGTAATGACAGTAAACAGAAGTTTGAGCTTCTAAAAGGGCAGGAAATTTCCATAAAAATGATGACAACAGCTTGGGCGCCATAATGAGGTCACTGTGTTGCAGCTTATTAAGTTTCGTTTGTCTGACTGCTCAGACTTTTGTGAGTTCACCAGCAGCAGCAGGACTCCTTTAAACTCCGCTCCATCGTGGCTGTTCCTGCTGCAGTGTGTCTGTTCCGCACGTCCCTAATTTCACTTCCCATCGCAACGGTTTAATTACCGTGTCGTTGTACACTCCATTGAGATCAGGGCTTTCGTGCAACAGTTTTGTTTTTGGTTTTTTTGTATTTCTTGTACTTTTTTCCTATTTATGGGTGTGTGTTGGACCGACAGAAGCAGCGCCGTATCTTTTGTCTGTTTGTGTTTACCCCACCAGAGTCTCCCGGGATGTTTATTAATTAGATGAATTCAACCCTGTCGACCTCTCAAGAGAAGCATCTGGTTCTTACACATTTTAAAAAATTGGAACCACCCTCATGCACTTTGGAGTTGATTGTCCCAAAAACTGATTTTTATTTTGTTTGTTTTTGATTATTAAAACAGCAAAAACAAACACAGTGGCCGTCTGAGGTGAAACCTGGGTCGGTGCTGCTCTTTCAAGTCCTGGCAGGGACGTAAAAAGAGGTCAGAGCTGTGGGGACAAAAACCAAGCGCTTCCCATAACAAAACAAAGAAATTGAATCCGTCACCTCAGTAATCCACGATCGAAGGTGTCACCTAATTAATTTGGGCCTTTACGCCGCACACCTGCTCCGCTCAGACGGACATTCAGTCCACACGGGTGTGTTATTTTCATGTCCACAGATCTCCAGCAGCAACGCAAAATGACCTTGTGCATCTTTTTTTTTTTTATGCAGTGAAGTAACAGCGCTACTGCGCCGGTAATGATGTGGATGAAGATCAACAATGGCTCCTTAATGACGGTTGCTGTTCCACAGTTAGCCGCCCACTCCACCTCGCTGTGATTTGATGCAAGCGAGTCCGACCCGGGCGGAACCGGGGCAGTTGTGATGACGCTATGTGGGAGACGGATGAGCCGCGAGCATCTGCTGGGGCTCGGGCGCCGGTCGCGTGTCAGAGTGCGTGGGTGGTTTTGGTGGTGGAGGTGGGGTGGGGGGGGGACGGACGGAAAGGTACACACGTACCTCCAGCACCATATGGGCCCCAACGCAGCTACATAGAAGCATATTTGTGAAGAACGCCAAAGCAAAATGAGTTCAACTCTGATCAAGTTTAGCGCCAGGTGGAATAAGTTCTCCTAAGTGTCCACGTTAAATCTTTATGCACTGGTACCGTATAGCTGCTAATAAAATTTAATGAGCGGTATCATTTAAATTAACGCTGACTCTCAGTTAGTCGGTAATGGAATGCAGCCGTTTGACAAATTGGTGTAGTTTGTGATTTGTCAGCTCGTATGAGATGACAAACCCTGAAAAGAAGATTGTTTTTTTTGGTTTTTTTGTGTTCAGACTTTAACTGATGCTGGCTTTGTTAATCACATTACCGCGCCTCTAATTTAAACACAATGACTGGATTGCTGATGTTTCGGATATTCTCTAATCATCCGGCCACAGATGTGGGAGTCATTTACGGGACATTCCCCAGCCGCACACCAGCCCCGAAGGAGCTGGCAACCGAACGCATTAAGTCTCTGCCCTTTGTTTTTTTTCTGGACATTCTTCTGTTTGTGCTTATAATGATCATGAGCTTGAAAACGGTGAGTGGAACCGTCCTGGTGTTTAACAAATGTGAGCTGAACACACACACACACACATACACACACACACACACACACACACACACACACACACACACACACACACACACACACACACACACACACACACACACACACACACACAGAGGTAAACACACTGAAAACACTAGCGGCAGCAGCTTGACAGGACAAGAGGAAACCTGGAGACATTCGTAGGCTTAATGTTCCATCCAGGAAATGGATTACCTTCATCCTCTGTCCTGCAGTTGAGGCGTCTCCAAGATGCACCCACGATTCACACTTTAGTTCAATCCATCCTTATTTATATAGCTCCTTTTACACTCAGAGAGGTGTCTCTTGTATCTTTACTGAAACCCAGAGAGGGGAGAGGAGAGGAGAGGAGAGGAGAGGAGAGGAGAGGAGAGGAGAGGAGAGGAGAGGAGAGGAGAGGAGAGGAGAGGAGAGGAGAGGAGAGGAGAGGAATTCAGCCATGAACCAACATGGTGAGAAAGACCTGCCCGTGGACCATGTTTCTAGTAGGTGTGTTTCTAGGTGTGCGTAGCAGCCATGTCTGATCACATCTCAGCACACTTGGAGGGGACTTTTATTCTCTTCTGTAGACCAAGTGTGTATAATTAACTGTCCCAAAAACAGACAGCAAAAGAGGAAAAAAAGCAGAAATGTGCTGGATGTGGCTCAATAATGCCATCAGGATTATATGTAAATGCGCAGGTCATCCACTCACGTGACACCGTCCTATTGAATAAATGCATGAACAGAGTAACACACATTCACGGGGCCATTTAACATTTGCATAAAATGCGCTGTCACATCATGCAGTCGTTTTTGTCCGACCTCTCACCCAGACGAAAATCGTTGTGCCAAAAGACGACTTTCATCTTTATTATGAAGGCATTAGCGGGGTCGGCGGGTTAACGCTAATGCTCCGCAAACAACACTGAAAAAGCACCGAAAATGTTTCCCGCTGCATCGTCCCACTCGGAGTGACCCTGAGTGTATTCACTGCATCACATCTCAGCCACCCACCTAAAAATGTTTGGTGAACTCAGAGCGATCGTTATCGTCTCACACACACACACACACATACACACGAAGCTTCATCACCTCTCCGCCACAGTAAAAGCAGCCATACTTTTTTCCCCCCCTCTCATGTTTAAAGCTTCTCAGGCCTATTTTCTTTAAGTGGAGACTTTGAACTGCATGAAAAACCGAACATAATAACTTTCATTTCAAATTTTATCACAAGCCAGTAGGACGCCTTGGGACCCACAAAGGCTCTTTATGCCACAAATCAACACATTTATAGATTGACTTTTACTCCAGCAATAAATTGACTTCTACTCTAGCTATATAATCTATAGCTTTGCATTTGATTTGCTATTTCTTTAACGCATCCCCACCTGTTGTAGCAGCAGCTCACTAATTGCATTCAGTCCACCTGAGCCGACCGACCCTCATATATGTACATTAAAATTGATTTCGTATCTTGTCACCA
This sequence comes from Arothron firmamentum, assembly GCA_016586285.1. NCBI lineage: Eukaryota > Metazoa > Chordata > Actinopteri > Tetraodontiformes > Tetraodontidae > Arothron > Arothron firmamentum. Next base: position 25,492 of record BJFM01003563.1, on the reverse strand, counting down.
TGCGGTTGGTTTATGACTCTGATCTATATTCTGGAATTGATTTCATGAAATTTATAATTCAGAGTTTGATGTCATTCTGCACAGAGGTAATTTCTCCTGCACCAACCCAGGAAAACAAGCGTTCTATAGGCGCCTTTGACGATGGTGAATGGAGTGTCTCTATGAAAAACCTAGAAATTGTATGTATATTGTATCGACACACTGAACATGTGTGTGTTCTATGTCTGTATGTGTGTTTCGAGTCTCTTTTTTTTTTTTTTTTGTCCAAACTGTGTCACCCCCTCTATCTCATCTGAACACCTTGAGGCGATATCGGTCCTGTGCTGGACAGGCTGCCTCGTTCCCATTTAGATTATGGACGGTTATTACTGGCTCCTGGCTGCCAGTCATATTAAACCAATATTTCCCAAGATGGGGGCTCATCGGGCTAAAAGAGATGGCCTCCTCCTGCGAAGGAGGAGGAAGAGGAAGAGGAAGGACAATTTAAAAACATCACCTCAAAAGTTCTCTGCTTTATTGTTATATTAGTAAGAAATCTGTGTCTCTAACCATCCCAACTAACCCCCTTTACCAAAACTCTTACTCTAACCGAAACCTAAATCCAATTCTAGTCCCTTTAAACCAAGTTTTAACCCCCAAATGTTACTTTGAAGTCATGTGGACCAACCAAAATGGCCTTGGTTTGCAAAATTGTCCTTGCGTCGCTATTTCACAGGAAACATAAACTGTTTTGCACAGTTGCCACTCAGCATTTGTTGGCTTTAATGATGTATAACCTCAAAACACAATGTGCCTTTATTTTCTCCGTGTGTTTTACGTGGGCGTTAATAGTCGTCTCTACTTGGAGAAAATTTTTTTCTTACGTTTTTGTATCTGGTCTGTGTTGACCTCAGTGGTGAGAGGAGCAAGAAAAAACTCCACATTTCCCAGTAAAGCATTCTAGTTGTTTTTGTTGCTTTTATTCCTTTTCCACTGTCCCATGTGAATTTTTTTTTTCTTTTTTTGCTAACAGTCAGAAGAAAACTTAAAAGTGCCTCGCTTAAACTTTGTATACGCAGTTCGCTAACAAAGAGAAACACAGTCTGTGTGTAATGTGAAGTTTTACGAAGGCGTCTGAGGACGGGCCAAAAGCCCGAGGGGGTGAATTCTGTCTGCCTGAGCCAGAAGAATGTTTAAAGACCACGAAGGACTGTTGCGCTCTAGATCAGTCCAAATCTTCTTCAAGTCTCTAGTAAATTACAGTTAATTTAGTCATGCATATATATTTTACGCACATGACTGTTTCACCGCTGCGGATGCTGGGTTTACTGGCCTCTGAGTACAGCTCAGCAAAGGTAAAAGTATAAACATGATCGAAGAAACAACAATCCAGCCATAACATCCCTCTGTTGCTGTGTGTGTGCTTGCTCTACCGTACCTGGCTGCAGTGCTAGCATTCATACCTGCCACTGTTGTGATCAACACCGCCCTAAAACCTCCACCATCCCGGCCTGTCATTAGTATTCCACGGCACTGATGAGAGCGCGGACATGACGTCGGGTCGTTAAATCATGTTTTAATTAAAGTGGCTCATTGGCAGTCATCATTAGCCGCTGAAAAATAACAGGCATGCATGTTTAATGTAGAGCTCTGCATCATACTTTTTCTTCGCTTTTTTCCCCCCCACACGGTGCTATCTATCCATCCATGCGGGCATGCATGCGTCTCATGATTCTGGTCATTTGCCTCAGTTTACAGCCTTTGGGCACATTTTCAGGGCAATTTTACAAGTCACGGCGGCGATAGAACAAGGAGGTAATGATGGTTGATGGGCCAAATTGGAGTTAGAGCCAAGGATGCGGCGCAAAAAACCAAAAAAACCAAAACCAAACACGTTACTGTATGTTCGGGAGTTAATCCTGCACTACCAGTGCGTAATGGTCGAAGGCCGTGCTCCAAAACCCAGCAGGGACAGAGGGTCGTAAAAGGGGACGCGAAACAGCGCCAGGTCCCGCTTTACCGCAGCGGCCTGGCGCCTCTCCGCCAGCAGGATGCTCGAACAGCGGGTGCGTCTGGCCTCTGCTGCCCTGCGCTCCGTGGATTTTCGGGGGAGGTGACGCGCAAAAAATGTTCACAATTAATGCCCAGGTCGAATCTTCCGGACTGTGTCAGACTTATGAAACACGTTTTAATCCAATTTCCTCTTCTCTTCTCTGTCTCTCTTACAGCAGCAGATGGCGAGGAACCAACTTCAGCAGGTGGGAGTTTTTTTCTTTTTGAATGCTGGTGATTTCCCTTCGCATGTGTGTGTGTGTGTGTGTGTGTGTGTGTGTGTGTGTGTGTGTGTGCGTGTGTGTGTGTGTGTGTGTGTGTGCGCGCACTTGTGTGAGCTGCGTTTTAATCGTCAGGACTGCAATTTGCATATCGCCTCACTGATCACGGTCGGCGCCAGGCGCGATTGTATAATTTGTCAGTGCGGTTTATTAGAGTCCGTTTAAATCTCCGCTGGCGTTGTGATCAGGGGATCTTTGTCTCGGTGAGGCTACAGAAGTATTCCTCATGGGAATTTCTAAAGGATTCCTGTGTGTTGATATTATAATCCCCGTAATCCTTTACGTTTGGAGTAACACAAGCGTGCAACAAACTCAAGCCCATACTGCAAATTACAGTGAGCAGCATCTGTCGGTGTCCGTCTGCAGCGCCCAGATGGAAGCTCGGAGTTGTTTGTGCTGCTTGTTATATAGGGAAAAAAGTTATAGAAACCATATTCAGCTTTCAAAACTGCTGCGTCTTATCACCGACAACAAAGTTACAAGTAGATAGAGGACGGCAGCGGTTGATGTAATTAAAGCGTCCTTTCAAACGCTGAACCTTCGCCTGGTTCTCAATTTCTGCTGTTATTTTAAGTTAATGTCATTTAAATACCAGCACTGGGCTTGTGCTGATTAATTGTTTGAATAAATGTCACTTACTAGACTTTGAAGATTTGGAGATGATAAATCGGAGCACATATTTGCGCACCACTGATGTCTGGCTGTGTTCAGTCCAGAAGATCCCGCCTGCTCAAGCCTTAATTCCTGCTTTTACTGTATGTTTCCAGTCGGGCAGCGCGAGAAATTATCATCACATTCCAAAAGGACCCGAATGGGCCGTGACTCGCGACCACTGACCTGGAACTGTACGCGGAGAGAAAATAGGACGGGGTGATGAGAGAGGCCAAATTCATCCTGACAGCTTTGAAGTCATTTACCACATCAGCTGCTCTTTTTTTTTTTTTTTTTTTTTTTTTTACATATTAAGGCTGTGTCTTCACACCCTTTGTCTGTCGTTAGCCGCTCTCTATCTCTCCTCTCCATGCTGATCGGGATGGGCTCTAATGTATTTGCATTAAGTCACCATCCAGATTGCATCTGAGGCTCTGCGCTATTATAAAGCGGGAGTGTGTCTTTCAGAGCGAGACAAAGAATCTGCTTACTGCGTTAAACATAAGAGGATGTGAACTTAATTTCCCCTGCCCGGATGCAATAATGGAACAAGATATTTGCCTCTTTTAGCCACGTCATCTTCTTTCTTTGTACTGGGACGACTGGTTCCCGTGTCTCCGGTCTGATCGTCTTGTCATGTTGAAGCATAATTTAGGGAGAAAAATTTGCCAAGTTGTTTCCTTATTCATGTGGGAATCTGTTATTTCGTGCTGTTTGTTGGCATGGTGTTGCTATGACGCAGCCACAGCGGTCTGGGTTTTTCGCTCGTGTCTCAGGTGAGCGATCAGAAGCGGTCAGGGCTGGGTCAAGGTGACCCTCGGAACGCCGCTAACGCCTCATGAGCTGTAAAAAACGAATCAAACGTGGCCTTTAAGTGGCGCCGCATTCACACGCTGAGGGCAGGGAATACCTCAGAGGGCACCATCTGCTCACCGTCGCTTCGTTCAAGGATTCAAAGGCCTCTATTTTCACAGCAACACACTTTATACTTGAGATGGTACCAAGTTGGCACTCAGATCCAGGCCGAAACCCATTTTAAGGGCTTAAAAAGCAATATAAATACAGTAAAATGGAATAAAAATAAAGGTATATGCTCATTCTAAACAGCATACAAGATAAGTAGCCAAATTTAGCTTTGCTAAATCCTTTTTTCTTTTTTTTTTGCATGTTTGAATTGACCTTTGCGGTATTCAGGGCTTACGTCTTCGCTATATACAGCATATATATTCAGCACAGAAGCAGGAAACATCAAGGTCAGTCACAAAACGGTGGACGTAACACCGGATCAAATCCAGTGAAACTTCTCCAGCTCTGTGGATGCAGCCTGGGAGCTAAAAATATCATCGCTGGCTTTGGCGGTTTAATTACGACTAAAGGTTAAGTGGACAATTTCAGCGACAGCCTCGTTTACCTTTCATTGGAGGGCCTCTCTGATTATCTCTTAATATGTTACAGGTAATTTTTATTTTTGTCACAACAGAGGCAGGAAAATGAGCAGACAAACCGCCCGGGTGGGTCGAGACCACGCTTTGACATTTTCTTGGCATTTTTGGCTCTAACAAGATATCCTCCTTATCTGCCTCCGTCTGGATCTTCCAAGAATAACGATCTGCGGCGTGACCTCTCCATTTGGACATGTTTCAAATCATTTCGTCGCTGTTCCATTCTCGCCGTTTTGCAGCCTGAGCGCATTTGCCCGAGTCTGCGAAATGCAGACGTGGAGTGCGGCGGGGGCAGAAAAGAACAGGAAGGAGGGCGGTTAAGAGCAGGAATGTGCGCCGGCTGTAATATCTGTAGGGCAGCGCCAACTTCCATCAGCGGAGGTGAAGGATGGGTGCAGTGACCATGATTCTGTGAACCAGTCGAGCCATTATAGAAAGAGAGAGAGAGAGAGAGAGAGAGAGAGAGCAAGAGCGGGTTAAAATAGGTTTGACACAATTAGGCCACATCATATTTCTCTGGTGTGAAGCAGGGCACACACTCAGAGCCGCGCGGCTTCACCCTCTCCAGGAAGGGAGGTGGTGTCAGAAAAGATGATAGCCGAGGACGTGTGATGGCCGCGCGACATTCTGACTGAGGAGACCTCAAGCTGGTCAGAAAAGGCACTTCAACAGGTTCACGCACTCGGTCTAACATTAATATATCATGGCGTGAAGACTTTAAAGTCTGGATATACATATTTCTTTCTCCACTTAGCTGGTTTTGGCCAAACGAACACCAGCAAAGAAAGAGACGACGAAAGAGAGCTAGAAAAAAAGCGAACTTCTTCAGATCTTCGTAGTTCGGCCAGTTTGGAAACATCATCATCATCATCATCATCATCATCATCATCATCATCATCATCATCATCATCATCAGATCCAAACACAAGTTCACAGGTAGAAACAGGGATGTTATGAGAGTTTATACACACATGTCTATTCATTTCAGGAGAGTGCAGTGGTCACCTTTTTTTTCCATTTTGGACTCACAAACAGGATAGGTTGTGAAAAAGTGAGTGTTGTGAGCATGGTGGTGGTGCAGGAGTAAGAAGGTTTACAGAAGGCTTCCAGCTGAGGCTCTTTCTGGGTGGAGCTTGCATGGTGCCTCAGGTTACTGCCACAGCCAGGACACATGTGCCCTTAGGGTGATTGGAGACTCTAAATTGCTCTCAGCATTAGTGATGGAGAGGTTACTCGAACATCCATCCCAGTGGTGAATGTGTGGCACGTAATGATGGTTGGATGGATGGATGGATGGATGGATGGATGGAAGGAAGGAAATACCACGGTATGACTCATTAGTACTCAGCAATGCGGTTTCCTGGAGGTCGCTCTCGAGAAAGGCTCAATACTTTGCAATCAAGTGAACTTTCTACTTGGCTGAGCTAAATTATAAAATCCTGCATTAAAAAAAGAAAAGAAGTCCCTCTTTCTTTGGAGCGAGGTAATATTTACGGCTCCTGTCAGCTGCAGATGTAAGAGCACGTAACGCCGTTTTAACCCTGAAAACGTCAGGCCTCGGTGATTGATCTGCAGCCAAAGTAAACAAAGGATGTTTTCGTGGCTTTAACCAGGGACTTCCGCCAGCTGATTGATTCTACTCCGTCTGAAGCCCGGTAAGAAATCACGGCACCGGCACCGGACACGAGACAGGCTCGCATCAATCACGCCCGTTTGCAGGGCAGAGCAGCAGCTGACATTCACGCAACCCAGCTGCCTCCCCCCCGATGGACATAGACATAGCACACACACATCCCATAATGTACATGAAGGCCCTCCCTGACAGCATGATGGTGTGTCTGCAGGAGATCCACCTCAGGTGTGTATTTCCTGCTGCAGGTCTCACAGATGGGACGTAACTGGGGTGTTCTAGACTTTTTCGAATGTGTTTCTGTAAAGCATCAAATAATTCTCCGACATACTGTAATTATAGGAAAAGGAATATTTTAATTTTGCAAAACCACATCTTTCTTCACAAAGGGAGTAAAAAACATGAATGCTCCCTCATCTTGAATTATTCATGACTATTAATTCCCATCCATCTGCATAACTGGCAGCACCACGGAGCCAGCGTGTTCCTTGTTCCGTAATGCTTCGGAGCCCCTCCGTCGACTGGCTCTCTCCACCTTCTCCCTCGCCCTGCTTTCCTAATGCTTTTTCCATTAAGGAGGTTGTCGTACGGGCTGGCGCAGCTATAGATCGCCGCGTCAAAACAGCCCTGAAAGCCGTCGTGCCGCTCTCCCTTGGAGAGTAACGCCTCCGCCAATGCTATTATACAATCCAGTTCATCTGATTAGCTGGCAGATTCATTACCACTGCGGAGCGGCAAACTTTGATGGGATCAGCCCTAAATCACATCGAGAGGCCTTTCTCTTTTCAACAATACTTTTATCAACAATAACAAGGTTGCCGGTGCTGTTTGTTGTGATAATCAGTGTGTGTTTTGTGGGCTGGAACTGGTCTGAAATGGCCGATGAGGTAATATCGAATACAAGACTTGCTGCCGTTGGCGTGAGTTGGTCATGTTTGTCACCCAAGGCCGGTCATTTGTCAACGACACCACGAGATCATTAGCGTCCCAGCAGTCAATGCTTCTTTATTATCCCTTCGAATTAAACAAGACACCCAGCAGTTCACCTGGTGATGACTCGGGTGGGAACGAAGGAGGGAGAGAGAAAGAGAAAGAGAGAAAGAGAGAGAGAGAGAGGTGGCTCTGGAACAGAAAGTTCATTTTAACAAGTCTGCGTTTCTATTTCTGCGATCAGCTTCAGACTGACAATCACCCAACGAGGTGTCAGTCATTCTGTCCACACTGGCCTATTCAAGTTCAGGCTGAGTTTCATCCACCCTCTCATTAACACCCAACAGGAGAACTTGGAATTTCTCTTGTTCAGACCCTTAAACTCCAGATGCTTGCCTATCTGATTTAAGGTTTTCAAGGATCCCGTTTACATGACCAAGAAAAACTTCTGGAATTTTTAGAATATTTCTGTCATCAGCAATCAGCATAATGTGACGCACTTTGTTATATAATGATATCTGATTATGAAGAATCAGATAAGATAATCATGTGAGCAGACAAAGCTATCACTTTAACATGCTTCACCTGTGTCCTGCTGCTGGTCCCACTGCACCTGTCTTTGTGTGTGTGTGTGTGTGTTTGTGTGTGTGTGTTTGTGTGTGTTTTAGCTCCACCTGTCTGTGTACGTAAGTCTACGTCACACCTTTGTCCTCAACAAGCATTGACTGCTGGGACGCTTTTTACCGTGTCTGGATTTAGCAGTTTGAGGTAGGTTTCGTGGCAAAAAGGTTGCAATTAAAGTTCCGTCGCTAAGTCCGTTCAGAATTGCGTGGAGCTCTTGGAGGTGTTCTACGAATCTCTGAATCATTTAATGGCTGACGCACAGCCCGCCAGCGGTTGCTAAACCCCGACCTTGGAACAAAGAAACAAATCAGTGATCAATAGGTTGTTCCGCACGCTGGAATTCATTTGTTTTTTGGGGGGGTTTTTTGGCAAGAAATTGCCCTGCAAATTAAAGTCTACAGTGTTGTGACCTAAGAATAGAGCTCGGCGTTAGCACTGATTTTAAATGCTAAACAGTTCTGGTTTGGACTGCAGATACTTGGAAACTCTTTAAGGAAGGTCACTGCAGAAAGTGTCAAACTGCTCCACTCTTTGTCAGTTTTTCTTTATCATTTCTGAAACATCCATCTAAACATCACGGCTGAATATCCATCAGGTTTGAAATACCTGCTTTAATGTTCTGATAATGGCTTGATGCCCGCTCCGTGGTCCCCATGCTTGTTCCACTCAGCGCACATCTGCTGGAGCAATTTGCTTTTGTTGAGCGTCTGCGCCTGCACGTGAGTGGGTGTGTGCGTGTGTGTATAGGGTGCCGTGCCCCGTAGCGAGCCTGCAGGTCAACTCGATGCCGTGCGGATGGTGTGTTGCATTCCTGGAGGTGACATATTCAGTGATTTTCAGACGGAGCCTTGGGCTGCCCTCCGGCCCACAGAGACCAGCGGCAGCCACAGAAAGCCAGCCCTCTCCCCGCGCTCCTGTCATCTTTACTTTAACTTATACACTTGCCGCACAAGATCTGACTCTGTATGATTTATGAATTCAAACACCGCAAATGCACGGGCAAGTTGTTGAGGTTTTTCTTAGATCACTGGATCGGTAATGTGCCAAAAAAAATACAATCATACACCCTGAGAGAGACAGCGCTACATTGAACACAATAATAAAGGAGCACGTTTTGAATAGTGTCCCATTTTTCTCCTTCTTCTTCCATGCAGGTCCTTGCCATCCAAACCCTTGCCATAACCGAGGAACATGCCACGTCAGCGAGACCTACAGGGGCGACACCTTCATCGGCTACGTCTGCAAATGTCCACCAGGCTTCAGTGGCGTTCACTGCCAACACAGTGAGTTCCAGCCCTCTCACTTTGTTCTCTAACGAGATCTGACGGAACGCTGAATGTTGCGCAGGAGGAGGGTCTTTTCACAGCGAACAGTTTCCTTTTTTGCTTCTGAAATTCTTCTGTAAACGTCAGTTCGTGAGCACAAGCTCTGTTAATAATGAATGCTAATTCAGATGAAGTGTTTGCTCAGCAGCTCTTGCTAGCTTTCTGACTTTCAGCGTTTTGTCTTTGTTCTCACATTACCGTAGCAGTTAAGATGTGTGGTCTGCTTACATTAATCCTCTTAACACCATCAAACTGGCCACCAGGGTTATGCTTATCTGAGGCGCAGCTGGCAGCAAGATATTTTGATTTCTAAAACCTTGAGAATAGGTTTACCGTAACTCTGAATACTTAACCCTGTTTCAGAGCTCTCTGTATGCTTTTTTTTTTTCTCCGGGTGGTCCTAAATCAAATTTGTAGGATAACCGAGATGTGGTCCCGCAGCTCTGACGAGAACTGTCAGTTTGAATTTAATGTGATTTTCAGCATTGTTGGCGAAGCAAAAAAGGGGCTGTTTTAGCAGCTAGCTAGCAGCCCACAACCTTTTACTACTACTACTGGCTCAGTCAATAAAAGTAGGATGAGTAAATGTGAAAGGAAATGGACTGAAGTCTGTGTGCTTGTTTCCAGTCTGAGCTGTGATCAGTGGGCCAATATTCATGTCATAAATCGGTCATTATCTCCTGTTAAGGCCCAAGACGGAGTCAGTCTGGGCTCAGCGCACATCTGCAGCTGCCAATTGTCTTCTCTGTAATTAGCGTTGAAAGGATGTAAGTGAAGGAGGGGAGGCAAGGGAGACAATTTTGCATCATTTTATAAACTGCTAAACAAGAATAGCATTAGACTGTTTCCTTTCAAGGATAAAGGCACTGTGCTAATTGGTCCTTTTGAAGGGCAGCTTTTTATGCCCCAAATGTCTGTTAGCACAAATCATTCAATTCACAGTCACCAAAGCAAACATTCACTCACTTTCAACAACTTCTAGGTTGCCTTGAAGTCAGATCCACAAGTGGATGACTATGTTTTGCTGTAGTCCACTGTCTCACCAGTGTAACTTGTGATATAGTCTTGTGAAACATTATTTGTCCAGATAAGTACATTAGACGTACGCTCAGACCGCCCCCCCACCACCACCACCGTCCCACCGCATTCATGCTGTCTCGCTCCGTCAGAGCCGAATCCAATTTCACACCTCTGAACGTCACCCTAAATACATGCACTAAATATCCTGCTTGTCAGACCGGTTTTATGATGTCGTACATGGACAGTGAGGAAAAGTACATGCTGTTTTGGACAATTCTTAACAAGCAGGTACTCAGTATCAGTATCGTATAGTCAGGGTGTTTGGCCGTTTTAAAGCTAATGCCGCCGGCGCCGGCATCGCTGGTGTAAAACTGTCTCATTCAGCTTGTGAATCCGACCCATCCCGGAGAGGATCAGGGTCATTTTACTGGACACTAGCCAAGCAGCCTAATAAAGACTCTCATCATCGCAGCTTAGGTCGTTTCCAGGACACCTGCTGTCAGGCTGTAAAGGACAAACAAAGGTTAAACAGATGGGACCATTTTAAATAGACCATTGGTGCCGTCAAAGGGACACAGTCACACCTCCGATGACAGAGAAAACCAAACTGTCGCTAAATAAATAAATATCGTTCACCTGCATTTCATCCAGATCCTCTCGGTTGATCCTCTGACGCTTTCTGATCGATATATGCTGATGCCTTTCTCTCCGGAACACACCAGGATAGCACAATCGATCGAGGCTACATGCAGGATGTGTCTGTGTCTTTTTTTTTTTCTTTCGTTTGTATTTGGCGCCATATTGACAGTCGCTATCACGCTGTATTAGCCCCACTTGTCGCCATATACTAATCTGTCAGCGTTTATGGCTGTAGCGTGACGCAAAGGCACGTGCATTACCGTCAGCCGTGTCACGGCTCCACACTGCCACGGGGAGCCGCCACATTAATGACCTGTTTAGCCCATTTTTCAAGGCTGGTTCTCTTTCCAGCCTGTTTTCATGACAGATCTGGGGAAATTTATATTTACCGGTTTCTGCCGTCGCCTGCTCGTTGTGCTCAATTTCCTGCACAAGAGGGAGATTATTGGATGGAGATCGACCTGAGGCAGAATTCACTGCAACAGTAAAATGATGGGTATTATACCTCATAAACACACACGGTTCCGTTTACCTGCACACTTCCCAGAGTTTTCCTCCAAGACTTAAACTAAAAGACGATTTGCCTTTACTGAAGCACGACGCAGCCTCGCAGGAGGTGGGAGAACAGGGGGGGAGTGCATCTTACCTTCCGGTCCTTTTTAAGATAAAAAGACAGGATGGAGGTAGAGACGGAGCGGAGCTAGGGTGGTTTTATCCTCCTTCACACCGTGAGTGCATCATCACGTTGTAGCTGTGAGGATGCTGCGGCGAACTCCAACTGTACACAATTATATTCACACATCACGCACCGCGTGGCAGGGGCCGCGCTGATCTATTTGTGTTTGAAACTCTGGAGTTAAATTAGTGCAAGCGCTGAACCCGTCTGAAGTACAAGGAGAGAGATAGCAGACAGCACCCAGGTCAGTTCAACAAGAGGAAAAAGCCTGAATCCACGAGTAGGAAACAGGAAGTAGGTTTAATCCAGGCTGGTAAAGGAGGGTAGATAACAATCTGGTAAAAGAAGTATTCATTTTTCTTCAGTTCTCCAGAAAGATTCCTGATCTTTCATATCAGAGAGCTGAAATGTGCTGTGAGGTGCCTGACTTTTACAATAAAGTGCTGCGTGGGCGTCCTCTCTGTCCCTGAGCGGTGGTTTTTGATGAGCTGACCGTGGCTGTAACTCTAACCAGCCCTGCACGCTGGGCTCACCTGTGTATGTCAGGAATGTTGCTGAGGTGCTCCTACGTGGACACGTGATGTTCAGAGGGTTTCTGGGAGGAACTAGATATGAGGAATTTATATTTGCAGTTGCACCAGCGCCTCTGCCTGGCGGAGCTGCTCTGCGGATGCATATTGCCAAAAGTATTGCGACGATTTTAGGAGTGCGTTTAGGGGAATTTCTGACCTATATTTCCTCAGAGGCACGAATGTGAGTTCAGGCACACGGCGCAGTCAGGCAAGTATTACTTTCCTGGTAATCACCAAACCCAGACTCCTGACTGCCAGAATGAGCTGAGGGTTTTGCACCACTCGTGAGTCCAGTGGCAGCTGAAATGCTGCTGTTTCCGTTTCCGAAGCGGTCTGTCAGTACCAAGCTGGAGGTCACTCCCACGTTCCCCACATTCTTTCAAGAATGTTTGTAGAAGCAGTCTGAGCGCCCAGGTGCCTGATTTTATATACCCAGGGCCGCTGATGTGAGCAGAACACATTCATTCCATTCTTTTATGGGTGTGCCTTCATACTTGTGCAAAGTAGCCTATTTGAATCCAGGATCGGCTCCTTCTGGTCGTAATTCCTCCAGAGGAAATAATAACTGACAGGAAGCAGAAAATTAGTGACCACAAATGATCAAGCAAATCACTGAAATGACCTTTGGATTTATGTCGGTGTGGAGGTCCAAATGCCGTTGCTGGTTTTCGTTTCAGAATTCCGTGGGGAAAATTCTTAATGCGCAGAAAAATCCTCTCACTGTCTGAGATCATATACATACGGCTGATTTGTTGTTTGGGGCGATTTCCTTTCTAGTTTAAAAAAATTAAATAAAATAAAAAAATGAAGTTTTCAGGGCAAGATTAAGTAAGTGGATTAAAACTGATTCAAGCAGAACTATAAGTTGGAGGAAAAGTTTGTTAAAGAGAAACTTTTCCATGGTAAACGTGTTAAGGAAGCACTTTGTCTCCACGGAAAGCTTAACCTAATTTGGAATAAACACAGGCGGCTGTTTAGTCATAGAGCCTGGGGTTTATTCTTGTAGGGACAAATTTGGTTTCTCTTCCAATCCTTTGGGTTACAAGAGTTTGGAAAGTTTGGAAAAAATGTTTTGCACATCAGTTACATTTTTCGGCATACATTAACATAAATAACTGAACTCAGTTTTGTGTTTGCTTGCCTTTTTTAAGCACGGCATAAATATTTGTTGTTCAACAGTTTACAGTGAGAAACTTTATTTAAATAATTCAAAAACCTCACAACCGTAAGCTCTGAGTTCAACCTTTCTGGAGGTTCCCAAGGTTGCCGTTGTAGTGCAGCTTCGACTGGAGCTACGTTCACGCTGCAAGTGGCGTGAATTTGACTTACATCTGAGTTTTTTCAGGACAGTGTGAACAGCAAAAGACGCATGAGCTATTTTCTATTTAGATTAGGGCCATTTTCATACGCGCCTCTAAACTGGTCACGGATGCTGCTTAGATCCCTACAGCAATGTGACCGGTGTTGGAACTTAACGCGACCTTGATGTCACTCCTGTTCAACATTGGTCAACAATCATGTGCAGGCGGGGAGCCTCTGGAGAGTCTCTGCACCATCGCAGCAAATATGTAACGGTAGCAGTCAGTCAGTGGAGGGACAAGGAGATTTCAGACCACCTAAGTTGGGGGTGGCCAAACCCGGCCTTTCCAGAGCCACAGTCAACTGCTGTCACCAAGGCAACCGGGGCTGCTTCTCGTTTCACAGAAGCCTTGTCTTGTGATCTTCTGGAGTACACTCATGGATGTCTGTATTTGAAATTACACACTTCCCACCACTGCTACAGCTTCTGCTGGCCAAGGCTAAATGCATTGTGGGATATCTCAGTTCTCCCAAGTGCACAACATCAGACCAGAAATGATAAAGACTTCTAACGTTGAGACAGTTATAAAGAATAACAATACTAATAATAAAAAAAAAAACAGCACTTGAGCTGTTCGAGGGCTGGAGGAAGTTGTAGACATCAAACTGTAACCATGGCTGCCAGGGTCACCCGATCAGCGGCGTCACCTCTAAGCCTTTGCGGCAAAGAAGATGCAGTTGGCTGTCAGCCAAAGCATAAATAGAGACGCTTTTTGCAAATCCCAGATGAGCCCAGCTCAGCCCTGCCCAGGGCTTTCAAGGAGAGCTGCAGCCAAAACAGAACAACAATAAACTTTCTGTCTGACTCTGAGCAGCAGGTCACAGATGCATCTGGTGTAAATAAGGAAATGGCCAGTAAAGAAATCAAACTTCTGCAGAGAAGATATTCAAGTTGGCGTTATTGTTCCCTACTGCTCTACATTTTTATCATAAATATGACTAGTGGTGGAGTTCATTTTGGGTAAATGTCAGTCGTGGGGAAGTCTCAAATATTTATAGGTTCTGCTCTCTTCATTATACTCAGAAATGTATTTGAGAGAGGGAAAGGAATTTACCAGAAGAGCTTTTAATAACTCTTGTGACAGATCTGAAATATCTTACTCTTGATTTATCAATATTAAACTCTGCGTCAGAAGCTGGCCTTAATCAAATTTCTTCTTATTTGAAATTGGAGGGGATGATTTTTCTGTGCTTTTACATTTAAAAAATAAAAAGGGAATCCTTTTATTTTCCAGTTTTCTGAAGTCTTATCTCTCATCTTTAATAGGATTCGACTGCGATTTCAATCTTTCTGCTGGGGGCTTGTTCGCAAACCCAAACACCACAACTGAAATCTTTCCAGACATGTCACTAATTTCACAAAGGCTGTCAAAATGAAGGTCTGCTGGATGTGAAATGCAAGAAATCATGAGTCAGAAACTGAAACTGCAGATCTGCTTGAAAAGCCACCCACCTGAACCAATCACAATCTGCCCATTTCAATGGCAGTGTTTGAATGAAATGTATTCCAGTACCCTGAACCTTGATCACATGGAGATTTTTCTTCTCACCTGAGCCTTTCTTTTGGAACTTCGCAACCTTCTAATTTCATTCTGCGACTGAAATCGCTTGAAGTGCCTCTGAAATATTCAAAGAACTGAACTTTGGTACCAAATACCAGCTTGTGGATCACACAGTTCTTTTGTGAGTCAGTATTCGTCTCACAAGCCACTGTGGAGGCCCCATCTGTAAGCTTATAATGACACTTAAGGCTTTCCTTGGAGTGCCCCCGGCCTGCATGTCTTAAATTGATGAGTGTTTCTCCACTCAGAAGCTCTCTGCACTACATCCTGAGGTGCCTTTTCATTTGCTTCCAGAGTGTTGCTGTGAATAACTTTTCACTGGGCTAATCCCACTTGAAAAAGCAAGTCCTTGGAAAACACTCTCCTATATCCTGAACTCACAGCTTCTCCATATCCTGTGGACAAACACAGTTTCCTCACCTTGACTCAAACCTTTCACACGTGTGCTTTCAGAACTTCAGTAGATTGATGAAACAAAGAAGCGCCTGCTCGGTGCCTGTGGTCCAAGATGCAAAAAAAAAAAAACCCAAACAAATTCAGAATAGCGTTTTGGGAAGTCTCACCCGTCTGTGCGAGTCCGTCACCATGGGGACAGTACGTCTGTCATTTGTGCTGATATTCACTTCAGAGGGGGGCTGGAGCAAGGACAGATTGACTGTGGAGATGGGTGCTTCCACATCCAGTCTTCAATGCCTGATGCTAAATGTTTTTATCACTCCTCTACAACTGACTGAATCTCTCTTTATATTGCTTAAATTAGTGCTACAAAAGTCGCATTTGTAAGATATGTACCAAAATGCATATAATTATTTTCAGATATGTTTTCAGAAACATCTGTTGTTGTTTCTTTTTGTGTCTCATTTTTTCGGTTGGGCAAAAATAGCTGCTTATAAATGCCGTGCTGTTGCCATTTTCAATATTAAGTTTTTTGTTTTCAGCCCTGCAAATTGCTGCTTTCTGCTTTGTAATTGATGTAGTCTTATTTAATTGATCAAATTCAGACCCTCCAGTACCTCAGGGGATGATTAGCTGTTCCCTGGAAAGTCCACGGCGATAAACAGCTGACTGTAGAAGTAAATAAACTGAGGGTTGGATGTCAGGGGTTAATCGTGTGGTTGGAACAAATAACTGTAGGTTCACTTCATTCGCGTCGATCACAGCCACGCAGGTCAAGGTCCATCTTCTTGCCTTCATAGGGAGGTCAGGAGAGGGGTCAGCTTGCTTACCAAACATGTGACATGATGAAAAGGCGGCAAACTTCCAGTGGGATTAATTTAGGAAATGTAACGAGATGAGTCCGCGCGGATTGCAAAGGTTGGGCTGACCTCCAGCTGAGCCTCTTTAAGTGCTGGGGTGGATGAAGAAATGATGACTTTATTCACAACAGCTGACTGTAATTTAATGACTTTGGTGGGCGTGCGGGGGCCAATCCTGCAGGGATGTCACCTTTCATTTGCAGAATTAAGTTTATGGGCATTACAACTGTAAGAGGATTACAAGCTATGAAGGAATTTCTATCAATAAAGTGAGTGGTTTACAGTGTGTTGTTCTTTTTGGGAAGACAAGTTTAGCGATGCTGCTACAAACACATGTATGCCATAGGTAAAATATGACAAAGATAGCCAAATATAGAGTGTGTTAGGGCTCCAGGTTTTATTAAAATTGAATTAAAATTGTGAATTAAATTAACATGATTAGCACAGGGGCTTTGAGTGATTCTGCTGCTCATGACCCTGATGTAGAGTCGGCCAGACAGACAGTGTTGTCAGTCAGGGTTGTCCTCCCCGTGTTAATCAGCAGTGAGGAAAGAGAGGGAAAAAAAGAACTAATAGAATTTTGCCTATTAAATCTGGCTGTAGTATGTCTCACCCACATGGAGCCCAAGAAAGATCCAAAAGACAATCAGCCTTTTTTTTTTCTTTTAATTTAATAATTTTTTCATTCTAAGAATCAATACACTGCAATGTAATTTGTGCACTGTTTGGAGATAAAAGAAAAAAACCATAATTCATTTAGTGATGTGATCAATAATTATAATATTGCAGCTCACTTGAACCTGTGCTGTAACAGTGCATCTTTTGCTGCTAGATTCTTATCCCTCACTCACAGCATCTCTGGCTTGTAAGAATCACGAGCTGTGAATCGCACCAGAGGCGTGTCGAGCACCCTGGCCTGTTGAACAAACAAGAAAACAAACACTCGCATGGGAGGAGTGAGCACGCCATTGTCGGTCTGCAGGCTTGATTTATCTGCTCTCTGGTCTGCTCTGACATTTTAAATCTTGTAAATCCTTGGTAAATGTCAGCAGCAGACAGCCATCAGTTTAAATGCTAAACGTGAGTCTTTTGAGGTCAGATTTGCAAAGCAGATAGGAGAGGGGGTTTTTTTTATTATTATTTATAAAACTTATTTATAAATAAAAAATGATGTATAGTCATTGACATGTGTGTTTGAGTTGTTATTCTTTTTTAACCTCTAGGGTCAGTAATCTAACATTTAAGTGTGTAAATCGGGGTGGGCAATTTTTTCCCCTGAAGGGCCACATTGGGTTTTCTTCTTCAGAGCTTGATAAACGGGCCGACCAGGGGGTGTAGGAAACTACCCCCCCCCCCCGCCCCCCAAAAGAGGATCGGAGGTTAACTAAAAATTGTGCTTGATGTACTATTGACAGAGAGAATATTTTGAATGGTTTTATTTTTTAATTTGGCCCAACGAGAGATGGATGATTAAGCTCCAAATGATGTTTGGCCCCACCTTCTTGAGAGGACATGTTAGCATTCTAGGTGAAGGGGGGTCTGAACCTTTTTATAACCAATCAAGATGACAACCCTCTTAATTTGGCTATTGGAGAAATTATTGTGAACGCTCTGCCGGCTGGATTAAATAGTTCATCGGGCCACACATGGCCCCCGAGCCTTAGTTTGCCCACTTCTGGTGTAAATCAGATTTCCAAACACTAAGATTGAGTATTTTTCAGTGATTAAATACAGTGTTGTATCTGCTGATTGGTTGATTCACTTGAGTTATGGTAATCCTCGCTAAAGATCTCAGGAAGGGGGATGGATGCTTTCCATCTGGTTTACTTGTTCTCTAAATTAAATCAGTATTTGCTGGCCATGCAAAATGAAATGTCATGAATGAATTGGAAGCATCTCATGAAATTTCATAAGCCTTTGCCTCCATTTGTGTAGCTCTGCTGTGTGTTGTCGCGGCGCAGTCCTTTACTGCCGAATGAACTGGAAACCCCCTGGTGTGTTTGTGTAGTGGAAGCAGGTCCAGCCTCTGCAGAGGTCAGACCGGGAGGGGTTTAATGGAGTCCTCCCCACGCGGGCCTGTTCCTGCGCTCCGGACGAAGTGCTGTCAGTTCAGCTCACGCGGCCAGCGCTGGTTCCCCGACACATAGCTCAAGTTATTGCTTTCATTATTGTCCAGCCGAGACAGGTTTTTCAGGAAGCGATACGGGGGCGAGGCGTGCCAGAGGAGGAAGGACAGCAGCGTCTCAGTCTGGCCCGAGAGACGCTCCAGAGTTTGGCAACTTCCAGTCTCGGTTTTATTTGACCACGATTAAAGAGTGACATGACAATTACCCGTGAAGTCATCAACCAAAATAATAAATATCGTAGTCTTACAAAAGCACCGACGTCACCATTTGTGATGCTCCAAAAAGACGCTCGTCTGATTCAGCACCGGCTTCAAACAAGAGAAAACAGAGATTCCAAGCTTCATTAAGTTCATATTATAAGAGAGCTTGTGTGTTTTGTTGTATTATTGTCTCGATTTGTTTGAAATCCTTACTCCAACTGCCTTATTAAATTCAGTAACATCAGTCCCGTTAAAGAGACAACATCTCTAGCTTTAATATGATATTTAAACAACTAATGATTTTTGGCTATTAGTGGGGGAAACCAGCTGCATCAACAGTTTATGCATATGACCTCTGGGCTATTAACTTTTTATGTAAATACATTCCTTTCTCCATTTTCCTCTCCATATCTTCCTAGTTTTTTTAGTCAGGCGGATTATCCAGCATTCCCTGAAGTAACCCCCTCCTTACCCACCTGATTTGTCGGCAGCACACGTTTTAAGTCTTACTTTCCTTCTGCTGATCTCCCAGGAGCTGATGGCCCCTTTTTAAAAGGAAGATGTGGTTGTATCTCTGCCTCTCCCTCTATCATATTGGGCTGTTTGACAGCTCTTCCCATTTGGTTTACATTTGTATTTTTATCGCCGCCGGTGTGAATTTAAAGTGCAAAAATGACCTCGGTTTTTTTTTTTTTTTTGGTTTTTGAGAACACTGCGGCACCGAACAATGCTGTATGCAGAACGAGTTTACCCGATGATCATTTGAATAGCGCAGGATTTGGTCGGAAATGTTAACAAATGGCTGTGAGATCACATCTCAATCAGAGTTGTCCGCAAAAGCAATTTGTAAACAACAAATGTTCCTTGTACAAATTACTCCACTGGGAAAATTATCAGTGATGTTTCATCTGTCTGTTCTGCACCCTGGATTAATTATTATGTTCTCATAGTTTTAGATCAGATTAGTAACAGGAAAATCTTTAACTAGCTGCTTTGATGCTTCCGTTTTGGATCCAGCAGTTGTCGTTTGGTTGGTATTTTGCAAACTAAAAGCTTTTTAAGGGGATCACATGGGGCCTGTAAATTGATTATTAAACAGGATTATTCTAATTAAACTGTGATTCCCCTTGATTGCAGTAACCTCCCTTAATCAAGATGTTTCTTTCTGACAGGTGCTTGTTTGTTCATCTTTGAACTAATAACTTGATACCAGTGGGACGGCGGTGTGTTGCATTAGTCATGCTCCATGTTTCTGATGTGTAATTAAGTGAGGTTGTCCTAAACTGCGCCTCATTAAGTTCAGTCACAGAAGATTCCCGTGCATAAAAAAGATGGTGGCTTTACCTGAATGGAAAGTTGCTCCGAACCAGATGAAACAGGCGCTGATCTCAGCTATCAACCGGCTGTCAATACAGAAAGACATGTATGATCACCCATGCCTGCTGGGTTTTTATGCTGTTGGATTTTATACTTCCTGTGTGTTTCATTCAATTTTGTCATTCTTTTTGTTTCATTTAATTTTATCCTTCTTGAAATGCTTCATTTTACAACTTAAAACTCCAGTACAGTTCTTGAATCTGTTATCAGAAGAGTCCCATGGCAAAGGAATGTGTATGAGGATGGGAGGATGGTACAATGTGTGGCAGTGACTCAGAACAGGCCTGGTCACTGAGGCTGGCACAGAACAGAACAACCTGTATGATTCTGCTAAGCTTAACATAATGTATATCAGATAAGATATAAGAACAATAAGTGAAGAAATCATATTGAATCATTGACCGAAAACAGAAATTGAGCATAACTGTGATTTGTGTTTGCTACGTAGTACCAAGAGTGAAATGGATCATTGTGTGCAGGGAAAGGGGTGTGTGTGTGTGTGTGTGTGTGTGTGTGTGTGTGTGTGTGTGTGTGTGTGTGTGTGTGTGTGTGTGTGTGTGTGTGTGTGAGAGAGAGAGAGAGAGATAGCAAGAGATGGTCGCACCCAAGTTTAGGTTTAGGTTTCGATTGTACAGAAGTGAAACTCTGCTGAGACAGTCTGGTGAGGGATAGATAATTCCAGAAACGGAAGTGATGGAGCTGTCATAGCACGTGAGGAGAAGAGACTGACCATTGTGTATAAAAACAAAATGTACCCGGAAATCACCAGTTACACTGGGAGAACTGGGACGACAAGAAGCTTTGTAAATAAATCTTTTTTCTCCTTCAACGTGTTGGTCTCACTGCTAGATGGAGTCAAGAGATTTCCTCCTCCTCACCGATCCAAATGAACACTCCACCAAGTGGATTCAGAGATTGCCTGGGGTGGGGGTCGAAGGCGGACGACCCAACGACATGCCTCACATGAAAACCGCAGTATTTCATGGATTGATTCTCTAACATGCACCATTAAATACAATTTATGATGCCCATGATGAAATATTTGATCTTGTCTGCTCTTGAACACATCTCAACTGTGTTTTTAACCTAATAAATCACCATTGATAAGGACAACAAGCTGGTTTAAAGTTATGTGGCCATTTGTTAGGATATTCAAAATAAGGAGCTTTTTTGGGCCCTGGGGATTTAAAATAGCTAAGTGACTTTCAGCCAGTGAATGTAGCTTTGTTTGATTTACTAATCCACATAATTTGTGCTTTTTAACATCCTAATATAAACATTATTTAATTTAGAAAACCATGTAAAATTTAGAGGGGCTAGAGGTGCTGTAAATATTTTCCAGACCTTGGCCTTGAAAGCGAGGAGCCCTCAGCTCCAGGCTGCATAAACAGACTCCTCTCCTGCAGAGACAACAGAAGTCCATCCTACCTCCAATGAGTCAGCCAAAAGTAAACTGACAACAACATAATCCACCTACACTTTTCCCAAAGACACCATTACAGCTGCTGCCCAGGCTGGGGCAGCAAACAAGCAGCACGGAATAAGATGGCCCACAAACCATAGATTATATCGCCATATAAAAGATCAGTTATTCCTGTGCAGAACACTTGTGCACCGCACCTGGGGCTATCGGGATCTACTCGGGGTATAAAAAGTAATTCTGAGAATGTTGGCATCCACAAGCAACAGTTTGATCTGCGAAATCCCTCCATCTTCTCCAATTTGGCTGCTTCTGATTCTACCTTCCTGAACACATTCTGATGAGTCATTGTCCTGTGACATGCTTCATGATTGGAGAATTTAAATGTACGTTAAGCCATCAGGTTTTTGCGATCAACATGAGTGTTTCATGTACAATATCATTGATGTAGCGTCCACATTTCAGCTGCAGAGGATTACCTACTTAGATTAAAATGAAAATCATCAGTTTGAGGCTTGTGTTGTTAGTCTTTTATGATTGTTTTCATAGCCATCCATCCATTCATCCAAATATGACAGTAACAATAGAATTATGGCTTTTATTCACTAATAATGAGAGCAGTCACTGAAGACTGTTGTTACATGCAAGGTCATATTTTTCCAAAACATGCAACATTAAAGAAAAGAAAAACAAAACTCTCCTTTGTAGCTATAAATTGTGCCCCAAAGACAAGCATGGAAAAAGTCTCCAAAGGACGAAGTGCCGCGACAGATCTGTTTACTCACGTCTCACTTTAAGCTTCCCAGATCTCAAATTGCACCCGTGAGTCTCGTAAGAGCGATATTCTGGAGAGAACCAGTGCGATTTATCGCAGCCGCAGGCACGGAGAGCTGGAATACTACAGTTTGTTAATGATCGTCCCAAATTTTAGCCTCCTTCCTTCAACAACAGTCCACACGTGACAGCTGGTGTTGCAGATGTGCAAGCATCCAAAATTACTCAATAACGAGGAAAGTCAAAGTGATGACATTTAAAATGCAGATGGCATGTGAGATGTACAACTGAGAAATTTAAAGAGGTTTCAGCCAAAGAAATCATAAAAATGTGAAATTCAGAGGCCAACAAACAGACAAAATTCTAAAAATTTTAAATTCATCCTATGAAGACTTTTGGAAATACAATAAAGGTAAAAGTAAAGTTTAACTATAGTCTGGTTTTGTTGCGTCTTGCTAATAGCCACCCGAGATACGACGCAATTTATTAGTTTCAAGGCAGCGGTGTCTTTGTTAGAGGCTGACAGCATCGAGTAGCAGGAGAGAATTCAATATATGCTGGGCACCCATCACGTTCTAATGAAGATAAGATCCTTCTGTTGCCTTGCACGTCTGTTCCGAATAAATGAATGTACCTTTCTTTTCTCGGTTCTTCCAGATATCAACGAATGTGAAAGGGATCCATGCAAGAATGGCGGAATTTGCACAGACCTGGTTGCAAACTATTCCTGCGAATGCCCGGGAGAGTACATGGGAAGGAACTGTCAGTACAGTAAGTGCATTATTTATTAGTTGTTGTTGTTGTTTTTTTAATTATTCTTATGGTGCCACTAAAGTCAGGTAATCAAAGAAGCTGTATCTTTAACCCAGTACAATCTACCATAAACAAGTTTGAAATCTCTGAATTAGATTTGCTTTTCCTACACACGAGGTGATATTTTCCTAACGTGCCACTTCATTATTTATATAAACCATGAATGAATAAAATTCATCTAATATTCATGTTTGAGTATGTGAGCACATGCTTCAATCTGATTTTATTCATGTACATATGAACCCCTGTCATGCGACTGAACTTCAAAACACAGAATTCTACTAATAACTACAACATCATCGAGGGCCTCTGGATTTCTCCAAAGTTAATGGAAAATGAGTAAAAAAAAAAAAAAAAAGCACATTTTATCTCACAAAAACCTACATTAAACATGAAAATAATAATAATTATAAGAGACAGTTTTGTGAGGACAGATTTGTTTGACTGACTTTTATTTTGAAAGGTTTCAGCATAAAGAAGCCTGCTGTGTGTGTTTTTGTTTTGTTTTTTTGTTTTTTGGGGGGGGTTTTTTACATGAAATATGTGCTGTGGTACCCTGTAGTTCAGTGGGTAGGGACCCTTGCGGAAGGTGCACGTAACTATAACAACCCACATAAATGATCTCCCAGCAACCGTGGCACACAATGTCTGATTCTCTGCGTTGGATGGTGATCAGATTACACTAAGTGAGTGAGTCAAGACTGCTGTGATGCAAATGTCAGAGTTTTGTTTCAACCCTCAGCGAGTCAGTTCATGCAAATAAAGTCAGATATGGTTCCACACACCCCGTGTTGGAAATCCAACCCTCCGCCGCAGTCAGCTACAGGCTGTTATTTTCTTCTGTGTTTCATATCACTGTTTTGTGTTTGTGTATCGGTGTCCTCACAGCAGCCAGGTTCCCGCAGACAGAGTCTTCTGAAAGCACACAAAGCCCACAGCCAGAGCAGCGTCCTGGCGAATTTTTTCTAGATCTATTTCTTTATCCGTCAGATATCTGCAGGTTGGTACAGCTGATTTGAAAATGCACATATGTGATGCATTTGGAGCTTTTTAAAAGCAATGATGGCCTCCTCACCCAGAGGTCTCGTTCAAGCTTCAGGTTTCTATCTGTTGTCTTGTTTGTTGCCTTTTATTCTTGCTCATCCTGTGTCATCTGAATATTCCCAGCTGTGGGACTGCAAGGCAGGGGTCGGCGGCTGAGGGTCTCGGCTGTCACGTCAAAGTCACGTGCGCCTCTGCCGGGTGTTTTGTGCTCACAGGCCGGCAGGTCACAGCGGTCCGGGAAGACTGGCAGACAGCTCATTAAAAGCGGTCCATCTCCGCCGTGAGGTGAGGAAGGGTCGCGACTGGGCCACAGCATCACGCTACAAAGTCTGTGGATGCAGCTCAGCGGCGTCGCTCCAGCGCCCAACCAGACATATGTAATGCGACTGTCAGCTGTCGTGTCCGTCCACTGGAGCAGCGGTAGCGCTTCAAAAAAAGAGAGAATTTGTTCTTCACATCTGGCTCCAGATCAGGTTTCAGGGACAATTGTGTGAGCTGCTCCTCCTCAAATGATCCAGGTTGTTGAGACGCAGACGCATCAAGCACAGGTTCACAGTGATAATGGCTGTATTTGGCTAGCTGTGTCAATCCCTAACTTACCTAGCTATATGTGAACAGAGTGCTGCTACAGCTTACGTTTTTTTATTAGTAAAGAAACAACTATATAAGAAAAATCTTGAAGGATAAATTCTGACCTCAGATATTGACGAGCAAACATGAGGAATTGCTTGAAAGGCAGAACCTGAAGGTCGAGACCGTGTTGCCTCAATGTCATAGCAAAAGTGAGGACAAACACTGAAAGACAGAAACTGCATAAAGAAATACAGAGGTAACAAGCAAACGAATCCAGATTCAAACATCTGCATGAGGGCCAACTAGAGAGAGAGAGAGAGAGAGCTAACAAACGAGAAGAGAGAGCTGTGACACGTAGACGCTGCTTTATCTTAATTTGAGCGTCAGATAACATTCAGTG
Organism: Arothron firmamentum; assembly: GCA_016586285.1. Classification (NCBI taxonomy): domain Eukaryota; kingdom Metazoa; phylum Chordata; class Actinopteri; order Tetraodontiformes; family Tetraodontidae; genus Arothron; species Arothron firmamentum. The sequence goes on along the minus strand of BJFM01003563.1, from coordinate 767 downwards.
CTTTGTGCCATCACGCTGGAAATCGTTTAACTTAACGTGAGATAAGTTCCTCTTACTTAAGTTACAAGTGGAATCGATTGCAGAGCACGAAAACACCCCCAGATCGGAAATATAAGACACAGCAGGGATATATTGATGAAAACGGGGAACAAGAATTGTTTCTTATCAATAACTCTCTGTCCTCCAGCATTTGGGTTCATTGCTAAGCATCCATGCGCGTCTTTTTTCTCCTTAATTCTTTTCTCACATGGAACATTTGACATGCTCTGTCCTTTCCAGCGAGTGTGTTTCACCACGGTGTCAGAGTGTGAGCAAGAGGCACGAGCCTTCAGCACATCCTATCTGCAAAGGCAAACCTTTTGCATAAAATTTGCTGATTTGGAATTTGGCAGCAGCTTCGATTGATTCAGCGACAGAAACACTCAGCGGGTTGAGGCAGTTCTTCTTTGGAGGATTTTTTTTTTAGAACTTTAAATTCAATTTAATGGCCACAATCCTAAAGTAATGCATCAGACATCATTTCTGCCTTGGCTTACGGTCAAACGTGAAAGCAGCTCCCGTTTCAACCAGATGATCATGTTTATCAATGTAACCTGTAAAAGGATCGGATGAAGCTGCTCCGTGTGGACCACCGTGTCCTCCCTCGCTGTTTCCTCCGGAGGAACAAAGACCAGGAGGAACTGCTGAACAGAGTCATCTACCATTGTGGAATATACTATAAATACATCTCACTTTACACACACACACACACACACACACACACACAC
>BJFM01003561.1:0-12035 GCA_016586285.1 Arothron firmamentum | reverse complement strand
GTGGCCCTGGTGTGCATGGAAAAAAGCACTCTACAGGAGAGAACTGCTGTTGCAAAGCAGGATAAGAAATCCACCAGCGATTGGACCAAAACAGCGAGGACCTGGGACTACAAACAACTCTGTCACATCATTTCACACCATGCATCGCGCTGTAGCATGATGGAGTTGCTGCAGATGGTTTGGGGTATTTTTTTGTCATCAACCAGCCCCACCAGCATGACATGGTAGCCTCTGTAGCTGAATCTACCTCTACTGATGCCTCTGCTGATGCCACAGCCAACGCCAAACCGTCAACAACGGACAATTCCAGCGACCCATTCACATCCTCATCTGTTGATGAAGGGATGAACGACCCGACTTGGCAGAGGTAAGAACAATGAATGATACACTGAACGCCACTGCGAACACTGCTGAATATCAATGTGGGAAGATGCTGCTCTTAAATTGTGTCTGTCAGGTTTCTGGCGAGGACCCAAATGAATCAACACCTCACGGAAAATTTTGTTAAAGTGATTCCACAGGAACAAACGGCAAGTACGCGTCGATCTCACCGTCGATGAGGAAGACGAGTCCACGGAGACGGCGACGCTCTTCCGCGTAACGGAATCACGGCTGGAATCCAAGATGTTGAGCGGATCCCAGTGGAGAAATAATCCACAATAGAAATCCGAGGGATCAGTAAATCCACAATAGAAATCCGAGGGAGCAAATAATCCCAGAGGCAGGCAGGCGCACAGCGGCGTCACTCGGGGAGAGAACCCTCGAACAGGAGCAGACAGAATCGGCGTCAGGTCCGGAACAAGGTCGGTTAACACGGGCAATGACGAGAGGAGCTGGTCAAAGTCCAACAGGGTCTAAACTGGGAAATCGATCCAAAATCTAAAATGCTTGAAAGTCAGACTTGAGGCACAAAATCATCTCACAAAGAAGGAGCACTCCCACGGCGCTTACATAAACCATTCACCAGGTGCGCCTAATTCCCTGTTGCCAGGTGCGCAAAAAGCCTCAGGTGTGGCGAATTCTCCTGATTGCCCAGCATGACAGTCACTCCACGTAAAAAAAATAAAAAAAATAAAAAAACCACACACACGTCCCTACTAAATCTCACTGTGGACACAATTCTATAAAAGAGGATTTTTTTTTAGTTTCTTTTTTATTTTATTTCCAAAATTTCCTCGAAGTAATTAATATTCCTGTTATTATTATCCATTATCAGTGTTTCTTAGTTTTGTAAGAACTGAAAAACCCTAAGTGTTAGTTTTTGTTTTCTTTGTTTGTTTTTTAGTCTATTAGTTTAGGGGAATGACAGCTATTTAAGCTTCCATTGATCACAGAAATAGTCAGCAGCCCACTTTAAAGGCTCCTTTTGTTTTTTGTATGGGGGGGGGGGGGGGTCTGTGTGTCACCTGCCTGAAAGCTTTTAGAGTTTCTGCTTTTTTCTCACTTTTCTTACTCACAATTCTATAAAATATGATTTTCTTATTGTCTTTTTTGTGCAAAGACATTTTCACTGGAACATTTAACCATTTGACTGATCTTGCTTGATCTGATGTTCTTGAAACAGAGAACACATCAGTGAGGAGTATGATGGCAGCAGGTCTCTATGAGAAGTTTGCAGAGTGCTCCACTTCTGCAGGACTTCAAAAATTATCTCATTGAGAGCCTGAAGTTTATCAGCACAGCAATTTCAACAGTTTTCCATATCTCCATCTAAATGTTCTGACAGAGACACTAAATATTTCTTTCTCATCATCCTCTTTCAAAGGTTGACAATGTCTCCAGGTTCCTGCGCTACATGCAGCCAACACGCGATGAGCTGACTCTGGATTTCCTAAAGACATCCGGAGACACCCGAAACTACTTCTGTCGGCTTGAAGAGACCGAGATGAATCCAGCCACAATCCTCAATTATGAGAAGAACATCATCAGGTTCCTGGATTTCTGCTGCAATGGGTTTGTGACAGAACAAAAAGCTTATTGTAGCTGTAAAGGTGAGACTTTAAGCTTTCATTTCATGTGTGTTAAGTGTGATTTAATGGTAGGATGGGAAAAATAACAATGAAAAAGCATTTGTATTCCTGTTTAAAACAGAATCAGAAGCACTTTACCATCAGGACAGACGTGTTCTTATTTATCATTAATTTGGAATCATAAATATCTCCAGTTGCTGACAACTTTACAATATAATTAGTGTTTACAGAATAAGTATCATCACAGCACCCACAGTGCTAATTTCTGCATGAAATCATCAAACTCGGGTTTCTCAGATATCTAACTCAGATTGCAATGCACTTGTGTTTATGGTTGTTGATAAGATTTTCAGTTACAAACAGTAATACATACCCTTGTGCCAGTGTCTACTGACATGCCAGACCAGTAGAACCTTGAACACAAGGCACTTCTTGTCTTCTGCATGCCAGTATGCCCTCCCATTGGTGAGGAATGGAAATCTGCAAACAGTTTCTTCACCTCTTCTTTTGATTTGACAGCTCGCCTTGTGCCAAAAAAGAGTTCTCCATCTACATGAAAATAAGTATAAGAAACACAATTACAGAAATTACACCTAAATTAATTACTAATGCATTGAAGTACCTTTCAGATTTATTACTATTTTAAGGAAACTACTGACCTCTCAATGTGAATTTGGAGGCAAAGCTCCTCAGGTTTTGCCTCTTGATACGATTTTCTGTCATTTTAGTTTTGTTTTAAACCAAAAATAAAGTGTATATCTCCACCACCTGTCTCAGCGCTAGCTTCAACATGGCAATGCAATTGTTTCTTATAGGTGCTTAAATTCGCTCATTCACCCAGCATAAGTTAGTTGATTCAAGTGACTGAAAGCCTAAAATAAGGATATTCCAAAAGGTATTCCAAAAAGAAAATTTACCAACGATATCAGAGTATGGTGGTGTAAATTATCTGATTTGGTATACTGGCTACACTTGTCTGGCCTTAGTCCTCTGCAAGAAGGACTGCAGCTATGCCAGCTGGTTAATTCCCTCTTTCTTTAATGTGGAATAACAAGACATGTTGAGTTATGCGGTTTCCTTTAATATACAAACAAAATAACAAGGAATATGTTAATATACAACAGTAATCAGTGAGTGATAAATAGCACCTAAAAAAAACACACACACAAACTAGAATGCAAAGAATTAAGATGTACAAACTCAATACAAAACAACACCCACCAATGGTCACTTCAGGGTGCTTTAGTCCACCCCACAACAGTGCAGAACGTAAACTGAAATAAACTTGAATATGTGAAATGTAAACTCAATCCACAATATCAAACACTCCGTCAGAGTGGCGCTCTTGAATTAAAAACATGTACAGGATGAATACTCAATCCTGTGGCCATATTATTACACAGACGATCTAAACACAAGCACACCTGGAACAACATTGCGACCAGTGCAAACTCGCGAACCACACCGCAAATGGTGGACAACAAAGACAAATGGCCAAATCAACTCACTCTGCATCTACGCACAAACTCTCCACCTAGATGGTCCCGACTTGACTCTGTCCAACACCACCACAGTTACTGAGGAAATGCGCAGCACTCAACCAGCAACTTCGCTGCCTCAGAGCAGTTTGCTGCATTCTCAGGAGTTTTCGGGTCCTTCCGGTGACGCTCGCGTCGTTCCGTCTTGGCAGGACAGACTAGTCGCTCCGCGCACAGCAGAGCAGGGGATATTGCACAGGTGCTGTACATATTACTTATTCAGACAGTGTTATTCTTCAAAACGAGCCAATGACAATTCGTTGAGTCGACTAAAGACTAAAACAAAGCTCAAACGAATGCTAGAAATCGCCATTTGGTTAAATTAAGTATTAAACACTCACTGCTTTCCCTCAGAACAGCTATCTGCTAATCACCAATTCCGGAAATTCTGACGAAGCTTCGAGAAAGAACGTCATGTGTTCTGCGCATGCGTAGTAAGGCTTGCTCGGAAGAATCGACAGAACACCGGCGGCCAGCGGTAATAAGCTTTTGGTTCCGCCACAAGCTGCCTGCTGACAGGACAACAGCTGGTGTGGTCTCGAGGTGTCCAAATGGCCCAGCAGTACAAAGTGCAAGAGCGGGACAACGCCTTTGTCTGCGAGATCTGCAGCGAGAGGTTGCACAGCGCCACGCGCCTCACCAATCAACAAAGAACACGTGTGAATTTCCAGGTAGACCTGACCACGTCCACGCAGATCACGTGCAAAAGTGACTTATGCGTCACAACTGATGATTTCTTTGTTTGTGTCCTACAGGTTGTGAAAAAGCCTTCATCACAGTTGAAACAAAACATCCACAAAACATCACAACACGATAAAGATAAAAGTCCAAAATAAAAAGAAGCATCATTTAGCTAAAATGTTAAAGCATTTCTGTTCTGTCAACTCTGTGTGTGTGTTGTTTTTTTTTTTGTTGTTGTTCAATATTTATTTATTTTACATTTCAGTAAAACAAATCCCCGACTGCATGTTACTCGACCCGTTTTCAAGTTCGGCGGCCAATCCAGAAGGCACCAGCCGAACTACTGGAGAGAATACGGATATTGTTCGAAGGTAAGTTAAGGCTGACTCTTGAAATTGTAATAAACATCTCCGTCTTCTACAACTCAAAACTACTAGTTACATTACTGTTAATCAATAAACAATCATGTACCCACTACTCATGTGAACCACATTATAATCACATAATAAATTCTCATGTCTGTCACTTTGTCAGGTCTGTCTTCACTTTTTAGAAAGAATTCATTATCCGACCAAAAAAGCAATAGTAATGCTCAGGCTTACGAACTCGTCTGGGCTGAGAGCAGCACAGCCCTCCAGTGGAGCTCCAGACTAGCATTCCATGTCCAAGTCAGTCAGTCAAAAAAACCAAATAAACAACAACAACAACAAAAAAAAAACACACAGGGTGGAATGTCTTTTTTGATGTGAGAATAATGGGATTTTCTTTACAGTAAGACTGATGGAGGGACTGCAGCAGCAAAAGACCAGTAACAGGCCGGAAACAGCCGAAGTTCAAGATGAAGGCCCCAACCCTCCTAATATACATGAAGTGAAAGCTTAAAGTTTTACCTTGACAGCAATTGCATTTTTAGTGACAGTCAGAGTATTTGTACCACAGGCGGTGAAGACTCCAGATGTCACGATTTCACAAGTGATTTTGAAGCTCTGCACCGGATCAAATCTACTGTTCTGGCAGATACTGTCTGTGGAATGGCTTAGTGGATAAAGAGCTGGACCTGTGAGGGTAACTGAATAATTGAGATTTTAAATTTATTGATTTGACATCACTGCTTTGAATGATTGATTAAATGAATGAAGCACATATACACAGCAATCTAATCAAATTAATTAAAATAAAAGTACTAAAATTCATACCGAGTGGTTCACTTCAGTCTAAGTTGATAAATTTCTCGGCAAAATTTGAAAACATCCTTGCTACTGGATGATTTGTTTATTTATTTTTGTGAGAGCCCGAGTCTGGTGAAAAGGCCCCAGATGAACACTATCAGAGGGCTTGCTGAAACTCTGGACTTCAACATATCTTACGTTCTGGCAGATACTGCCGACTGTATGGGGTAGTGGATAAATAGCTGGACCTGTAATGGTCACTTAATCATTGAAATTTTAATTGAATGATTTTACATCGGTGCTTTGATTGCATGAATCTGCAAACTGAAAATGTAAGACAAGATAAGTACTTAATTTCTCATGTCTGGAATAAAATAACATTGTTCCAGAAGCAGTCAGGAGCAATAACAGTAACAGCACTATTTACAAAAAGAGCAATTATATGTGCAATGTGTAACAAAATCAGTAACCTCACACTATTTACAAAATAAGAGCAGATTAGGCACACAAAATGAGCAACAACATAAGGTGCAATTAAATGAAAGTAGGTGAGATTAAGTGAAACTTGGTAGAAAAAAAAATTGGAGAACTACAGGGAAGTCAGGGCACATCACAGTGGTGGGGATGTTGGGTCCAATGATCCCACAGCAGAGGGGGAAGAGGGGGAGGAGGTTGGCTTGGTGTTCGGAGGCCAGAGTGTGTGTGGGTGTGGGGGGGAAGGGTTGAGAAAGGCTTTCAGGTCACTGGTGATCCAGGGCTTGTGGTTTGGGAAGCAGCAAACAGTCTTGGCTGGCAGGGTGGTGCGCTTGCAGAATTTGATGTATTCTGTGATGCAGTCAGTCATGCTGTTGATGTCCTCCCCATGTGGATTCCACCTCCTAACTGTCCTTGTGGATGCAGGCTGCAGCTGAACAAGAGGAAAGATCAGAAATACACTGTGAGACAACAAATGGCAAGGCAACAAATTGTTCATTTAACAATAAACAATGAAAACAAAGGACACTCATCTGACTGCTGAGCACTCTCCTTTAGCGTGAAGGCCTGCTCACATCGTCAGGGCCTAGGAACGCCCTTCGCCTCCACTTCGACCTTCAGCTGCTCTTGCCTGGCTGCTCCTCTGCTTAGCTGCTCCGAATGGCTTCCTGTCTGCAGCCTCCTCGCCCGGTCCTAATAATAAAACATAATACATTAATCATCACTGGCCTGCGTGCACCTCAAATCCTGAAAGCAGACATCCAGCTGACTGTGGATAAAGGTCACATGTAATGTCGCTGACAACCCTTACTTGTACTCGTCCAGCCAAGGCAGTTCAAGCCCTTCTCCTCGGTATGACCTCCTATTCACACCATAGTCAAACTTCAGTTCTGTGCCTATTTCAATGTCTGTCAATGCCTTGAACAGGATCACGTCGAAGGCCTCTCAATCCTCGTTCAGCACAACATGGGTCGGTTGGAGGTTGGGTTTCTTTCTCGAGATATTGACCTTCTTCCCAACAGTTTCCATGATCTCGTGGCACGAGCAGGGAAAGTTTTGCGCATCAATGCAGAGATCTCTCTCTCCATCCTTGAAGAAGAAGAGATAACCCATCTCGTCTCCAAGCCCTTGAAGCATGGCTCGCCTCTCTGAAGCCTCGATCACTTTCCCATGGTAATCGCAAACTCTCCTCTTTGGAGAATTTCCGATCACTCCTGTAAACAAGAGAACATTAAATTTGAGGGAAATATGAAGAGCTATGAAACCTGACAGACTTTTCTGGGTGTGGGCAAGGTTTAACCACAATTTTAATACGAGCTAATAACGGCCTAACATCTTCTCTCCTTGCAATTAAAAAAAAAAAAAAAAGAATCATGTCTTACCTTGCCCCTTTTCTTCACCAAAGTCTTTGCTGGAGAGGCCCCTCCACTTCTGCGTCTTGACACATTTAATCAGGTCCACATGGTCAGAAATATCTTTTTTCTGGGGTGGCGTCCACAGCCTCAGTAGATTTTCAAATTTGGGCTTGTTTGTTTCCCACCTCATACTTTCCACAAACTTGTTAAATTGCTTCTCAGTGTTTTGACGGTGTCTGAATTTGGCTGAAAGAGAAACAGAACTGCTGTCACAAAACTTGTTTAGGTGTCAATCATCAGTGTGATAGTCAACACTGGAGTAGGCAGGAGTACTTACACAGCAACAACTCTGTTCTTTGGTCCCTCTGAAGCTTGTGCCACCTGTCGGTGAGGGACCGATCTTCAGCTGGAAAGCCCGCGTGCTTCCTCTTCTTGGCCGGTGGAGCTGATCCATCAAGTAAGACCGGGAACGTTTCCAAAAACTCTTTTTAAAATCGCTGTTTTCAGGCTGGCTTGTCGCCTGGCTTGTCCCTGCTCTCGATTCATCTGAATCTGTCAGGTAACTGTAAAACACAGTAGAATGCTGGATTAATATTCCAGATATTTGATACATATTTGATGCAGAGGATGGTTGTCTATATACAGACTGGAGAAATTTCTCAAAAAGGGAAAAGCAAAGATTGAAATAACAACACCACATACAACAAACAGGCTCTATGCACACTTCAAAGTACATGGACTAAATTTATTTTGATGGTAGTTTATTCCTCAAAAAAAAAAAACTAATCAAAGAGCTAAATAATATGAAAGAGTTGTCATTAACATGTTTTGCCTTTCTGCAGATACATACATTTCCTGGAGTTGGTGGATGTCATTTGTGACTTTGTGGACCTTCTCCCCAGTGCTGCCAGTCATTCCCTCTGCAACTCCTGGGCGCTGAAAATTCTGCAGCAGTACAATGCTCTCCAGGTAGTACCGGTACATGGCCTTGTGTTTCCTCACTGACCGGTCCGCCTGCAATGAGCTTGCTGTAAATGTCCAGGAAGTCTGCTTTTGCCACCTGCAAAACCTCCTGGCACGTCCTCACAGACTTCACCCCACTGACGAGATGTCCCCATCTAGATCACAGAAAAGAGGCAGGATGTTAAGTACACACCACTGAGAATTGTTAGTAGTAGACCATGCATTTGTATTTTGGACTTCCCTACTGCACCTGGGAGATTTGCACCAGCTTTCAGCTGCTTCTTGAAGCAGGAAAACAAATACAAACACTTTCTGTTACTATTTTCCCTATCCTTCCATTAAATCACACTTAACATACATGAAGCAAAAGCTTAAAGTGTCATTTTTACAGCTATAGTCATTTACCTTTATTTCCCCCCAGTGTCTTCCATGAGTGGGCCTTGGACACGGGCTTTCTCAACGTTTGGACATACTCCTTCAACCTTTCACACCTGTCCCGGTGCCCCTTGTCGGCCTCCTCATATTCTGGGGTCACCTTCAGAAAGGTCAGGAACCTCATGATGTTCTTCATATAATTCAGGATTGTGGCTGATTCATCTCCGCTTGTTCCAGCCAACAGAAGAATTCTCTGGTCTCTCTGGATGTTTTAAGGAAACCCAGAGTCGGCTCATCCCCTCTTGGCTGCACGTAGTGCAGGAACCTGGAGACACTGTAAACCTTTGAAGGAGGATCATGAGAAAGAAATATTTACTGTCTGTCAGGACATTTAGATGGCCGTATATAAAATTGTGATTTTGCCTTCTCCAAAAAGTTACCTCCTGCTGGCAGTTTGGGACCTTCAGGCTCTCACTTAGATATTTCTTCAAGTCTAACAGAAGTTGAGCAGTGTCAGCAAACTTCTCATACAGACCTGCTGCCATTCGTTATCACTGATGTGGACGGTGTTGGAGGTTCTCTGTTTTAAGAACATCAGATCAAGCAAGGTCAGTCAAATGCTGAAATGTTCCAGTCAAAAACACATTCAAAAACCCTCTTTTATAGTGAGAATAAGAAAAGTGAGAAGAAAAGAAGAAACTCTAAAAGCTTTCAAGCAGGTAACACACAGACCCCCCCCCCCCGCCCCCCCGCCACGCACACACACACAGACACACACACACACACACACACATACACACACACACACACACACACACAAAAGGAGCTATTCAAATGGAAATGGCAGCTATTTAAGCTTCCATTGATTACAGGAGTAGTTAACAACCCTAAACTGCAGAGCATGTGTCAGCACACAGACCTTGAATCAATAAAAAAAACTGAAGAACAGGGATATGAATTGGTAAGTGGAAATTTTAGAACAACAATAAAAAGTTACTCAGGACATGTGTGTGTGTGTAAGCGTGTATGTGTGTGCGCATGCGTGTGTTTTAGGTGGAGTGACAGAATTTAGGAGCAGCAGCAGCAGCAGCATCCCAGATTGAAATTCAGAGATATTCATAGCGGCACTGGCGATCAGTGCATAATTCAGTGTGCTTACCTCTGCCAAGTCGGGTCGCTCGTCCCTTCATCAGCGGATGAGGATGAGGATGGGTCGCCTGTTGATAGATTGGCCTCTGCTGTGGCATCAGCAGCGGTAGCCGCAGCAGAGGCATCAGCAGCGGTAGACTGGGCTACGGATGCCGCCATGTCACGCTCGTGGAGCTGGTTTGTGATGAAAAAGCCCATTTGCAGCATTTTTCTCATCAAGTTGTAGCGTGGCTGGTAGTGTGGGATGATGTCACACAGATCTTTGTAGTCCCAGGTCCTTACTGCTTTCACCCACTTTTTGCCGGCTTTCTTAGCCTCCTTCACAAATGCAGCCCTCTCCTGCGCACTGTTGTCTTTCATGCACACCCGGGCCAGGTGTACCGGCAGGTTTTCCTCAGGCTTGAAACACTTAGGGCAGTGGGTGATGTTGCCATCAGGAATCCTGAAGGATAATGATAGAGTCGCAGTGGGTCAAATTGGAATTGGTGAAGGCTCCAGGCGCTAATATACAGTGGTCCCTCATTTATGCGGGGGTTACGGTCTGTAAATCCCCCGCGACAAACGAAATCCGCGAAATAGAAACTGTGAGGATATTTGCTGGTTTTCAGGACCAACGCAGACCACCAAAGCAGAGCAAAGTATTCTTTTCATGATACTTAAATCACTCACACAGAGAATAATTAAAGATGAACAACAACAACAAAAAAAAACAATCCAACGGAGATAAACGAGACAAGGAATAGTTCAAACCGGCCTATAACACACTCAAAACAAGTGAAAGAACACATCAACAAAACATCACAACACGATAAAAAAAAAAAATAGTTAAAAAAAATCCAAAATAAAAAGAAGCAGAATTTAGCTAAAACGTTAAAACGTTCAACGCTAGCCTAACTACTGCAGATGATACGTACATGTTTCGAAGGTAAGTTAAGGTTGACTCGCTTGAAATTGTAATAAACATCCCGGTCCGCTGCAACTCACAACTACTGGTTACGTTACTGTTAGCTCTGAATTACTGTTCACTCAGAACCAGCACCAGTTCGGTGGAAAAGCCCGATGTCAGCCCAATTAGGTTCTAGAAACATAAGCGTCCGCTGAGCATCAACAATCACAATTAAATTAGCTTTTGCACTTACAGCAGCGGAACAACTTGACTTTTCTCCACCAGTTCTTCTCTCTGCAGGCGTCAATTCTGTGAGTGCAGCAGCTGCAGCTCCCCCCACCCTCCCCCACCTCACCCCACCCCACCTCACCCCACCTTCCCCCGCCTCACCCCACCCTCCCACGTTCACAGCACACGCGACTCCAGAACATAGGCAGAAACGGAAGTTCAGAATCGAATAATGAAGAAAAAAAAAAAAAAACGGAGTAGAAATATCAAAAAATATGACTAAAACAAACACAAACAAATAAACAAACAAAAAAACAATACAAACTTTAGTATGACCACAGAGCGTACATTAGACATCCTGCATTGTTCCGGTCCCTAAGAAGATCCGGCCCAGTGAGCTAAATGACTTCCGACCAGTGGCGCTCACCTCACATTTGATGAAGACGTTAGAACGGCTCTTCCTCAGCCTCCTCAGACCTCAGGTGTAACATGCCCAGGACTGTCTACAGTTTGCGTACCGGGCAGGTGTTGGTCTGGAGGATGCCATCCTCTACCTGCTACACCGAACCCACTCGTTCCTGGATAAGGGAAGTGGCACGGTGAGGATTCTCTTCCTGGACTTCTCAAGCGCCTTCAACACCATCCAGCCCCTTGTGCTCCAGGACAAACTAAACAGGATGCAAGTGGACCCCTGCCTGGTCACTTGGATCTCCAGCTACCTCACCGACAGACCGCAGTACGTCAGGTTGAGGGACACCACGTCTGACACTGTGATCAGCAGCACCGGAGCACCACAGGGCACGGTGCTGGCCCCTTTTCTCTTCACCCTGTACACCTCGGACTTCTGCTACAACTCTGAGTTGTGTCACATCCAGAAGTTCGCCGATGACACAGCCATCGTAGGATGCATCAGGGACGATAGAGAGGAGGAGTACAGGAGCCTTGTGAGGGACTTTGTCGACTGGTGTCACACAAACCATCTACAGCTCAACACCTCAAAGACAAAGGAGCTGGTCATTGACTTTGGGAAATCCAAACCAAGACCGCGACCAGTTCTGATCAAGGGAGTTGAGGTGGAGGCTGTGGACTTGTTCAAGTACCTTGGGCTGTGGCTGGACAACAAACTGGACTGGTCGACCCACACCAATCACCTGTACAGGAAGGGACAGAGCAGGCTGTACTTCCCGAGGAGGCTGCGGTCGTTTAACATCTGCAGGAAACTCCTGTGGATGTTCTACCAGACCGTG
>BJFM01003560.1:12641-22977 GCA_016586285.1 Arothron firmamentum | reverse complement strand
GGACAGGGTAGCCAGATGGAGCCATGGGTGGAAGCGGCTGGTGGGGCGTGGGGGCGTAGCTGGGGATGGGGGCCTGGATGCTATCAACAGTGGTGGTGGAGGGCCGCAGCGGGGCGGGGGCGGGGGCTCCGGGTCTGGGCTGGTAGCCCGGCAGAGTGGTCTGGGCTGATAACTGCGGGGGGACGTGGGGGCCAGGCCCCCGGTGCAGAGGCCCCTGCAGGCCTGCGGGAAACTGAGCGATCCGGGCCAACACTTCCGGGGGGGGAAGGTTGGCGGGGAAACGAGGAAGACCAGCCGGGGGGGCGCCGGGCCAAGGCAGGGAGCCGCTGCCGCCCAGGGCCGCAGCCGGGGGGAGCAGGTTGTCGGGGCGAGCGCTGGAGAAGGAGGCCATGTCAGGGGGGAGGCTGCGCAGCTCCTCCGGCAGGTCCCCGCCGAGGGCCAAGATGGCGGCGCTGAGCTGGGCCAACTCCGGGTCCTCCATGCTCGGCTCCAGGTCAGAAGCTTTGGGCTTCAAAGAGGGCTTTGCTGCCGTGGGCCGCGCCGGGGGCTTCCTCTGACTCTCTCTGTGGGGGGCAAACACAAGCGTCAGCGTCAGCACCTCCACGGAGCTGCTTCAGCGTGTCCCTCTTACTTCTCCAGGAGGGGCCTCCGGTCCTCGGCCCTCTGCTGACACAGGCTCCTGGCCCTCTCCAGCAGGCGCGAGGCTTTGGCCTCCAGGTCCTCGTAGAACTCCTTCCCCTCTTGGGACTTCTTGATCAGGTCCTCGTAGGCCTCGTAGGAGCCCACCAGGCCCTGCACGGTGCCGTTCCACTGCTGCTCGGTCTGGGCCAGGCCCTTCCGGACGGTGGCGTACTGGACGTTGGCCTCCGTCAGCGCCTTCAGGATGTTCTCCTGAGCCGCCAGGTTCTGGTCCATGTAGACCTTCAGCTGCTCGTACTTCTTCAGCTGCTCCTCAAAGATGTGCTGGGAGGGCAGAGGTGAGCGAGGTTAGCTCGGGCGGGGCCTCCGCGGGCGGGGCCTCCGCGGGCGGGGGGCGGCGCTCACACACCTTGATGTCGGCCCTCTCTGCAGTCACCAGGGTGGAGGTGATGTCGTCCTGCTGGATGAGGTCGCGCAGCTGCTTCTCCAAAGAGCTTCTCTGCTCCCTCATTTCCTGAACCTTACTGAGGATCCGCTTCATCGCCTGCAGCCCCGCCACCTCCTCTGCACACACACACACACACACACACACACACACACACACAGACGTTTACATTTTGTTCACTCCCGGTCTCATGGGTCGGGCTCACCCTCGCTGAGCTGCGGCCGCGGCAGCGCCTCCTTCAGGCTGTCCAGCGGCCCCCCCAGCAGCCGCAGGTTGCTGATGTGCAGGTTCATGGCTCGGTGCAGCTCCGTGTTGGTGAAGCTGGCCTTCTCGTGGGCTTCCATGTACTTCTCCAGGTCTCTGCGGATCTCGGCCAGCGCCTGAGCCTGCGCCGCCGGGTGCGCCTTGCCCGCCGCGGGCCCGCACGCCTCCAGGAGGGCTCGTTCCCCGGCCTCCTCTTCTTCCAGGACATCCCTGATCTCCTTCAGCGACGACTCCACGTCGGTGAAGACGCCCGAGAGGCCTGGAGAAGCACCGGGACACACGCGTTGGGCACGGACGCTCAGGGCGGCTGCAGAAGGACGGCTGGAGGACGCTCACCCTGCATGGACTGGATGAGGTTCTTCACGGTGTCGGGACGGACGCTCAGCGCCGCACACTTCTCCATCAGCACCGGAGGGATGTGGTTGTACATGTCAAGGTTGTCCACAGACTCAGGCTCCAGGCCCAGAGAGTCCATGAACTGCCTGCAGGACCAGACCAGACCAGACCGGACCGGACCGGACCAGACCAGTCAGCTCAAGGTGGACTTTCACAACATCACAACATTAACATCTGGAGGATCAAAGCCGACCAAAGACTAGAAATGATGGATCGTATCCAAACTCAGCCGGTCCCTGTCAGCTCTGGTGCAACTTTCATTTAATCCAGGTGTGTGTAAATCTTAATTTAATCTAGGTGTGTTTAATTCTTAATTTAATCCAGGTGTGTGTAATTCTTAATTTAAACTAGGTGTGTGTAATTCTTAATTTAATCCAGGTGTGTGTAATTCTTAATTTAATCCAGGTGTGTGTAATTCTTAATTTAAACTAGGTGTGTGTAATTCTTAATTTAATCCAGGTGTGTGTAATTCTTAATTTAAACCAGGTGTGTGTAATTCCTAATTTAAACTAGGTGTGTGTAATTATTATTTTAATCCAGGTGTGTGTAATTCTTAATTTAATCCAGGTGTGTGTAATTCCTAATTTAAACTAGGTGTGTGTAATTATTATTTTAATCCAGGTGTGTGTAATTCTTAATTTAATCCAGGTGTGTGTGTAAATCTTAATCTAATCCAGGTGTGTGTCATTCTTAATTTAATCCAGGTGTGTGTGTAAATCTTAATCTAATCCAGGTGTGTGTCATTCCTAATCTAATCCAGGTGTGTGTCTTTCGCCTGGCTTGACTCACTCCAGCGTTTCGTTCCTGCCGTCGACCCTGGCCACCACGTCCCGCAGCAGCTTGGCCTTCTCCTCACTGGACGGTCAGACAGACAGACGGTGAGCCGGGGCGGCCCGGCCCCGCCTGCCCTGCAGCAGGGACCTACCTGTACAGGGAGGAGGCCTCGTGAGCAGCCATGGGCACCAGCTTGGCAAACAGGTCGGGCCCGGTCACGCTGGGGTCGGTGGGGTTGACCGGCAGGGCCTTGACCAGCGGAGCACCTGGAAGAGCCCAGGAGGCCACGTCAGAGCGCCTGAAGCGCTTCAGCTGGGGAACTCAGATTACCGAAGGCTTATTCTGTGACCTTTGACCGAAGTCAGAGTCTCCAGAGAGGGAACCGACTCGTGGTAGATGAAGTCGTTGTCCTTCTTGGCTGAATTACACCTGAAGGTCAAACGCCAAAGGTCGTTTTAACCTTTTAACCTCTGTTTGTGTTGTTGTTTGTTAGACGTTTCAGTCAGAACGCAGGAATAACAAACGAAGATCCACAGAGAAGCTGTTGCTCACTTCCCGCCGATGACATCCATGGTGAACCTCAGAGCCTCCTGCACGCTGTCGGGCTGACCCTGAGGAGACCAGACAGACGGGTTTAGGCGGCAGAACCCGAGCGGGACAGAATGTCCCGAAGCCTCGCAGGTCTACCTTCGCCAGCTTGATGGCTTCGTTGAGTTTGTCCAAAGAGCTCTGCAGGTACGCCAGCTGGTTCACAGAGCAGAGGGAGGTCAGAGGGCAGGTTTTACAGACTAGATGATTTCAGTCACATAGATCCTTCTGAATGGATCAAATCGAGCTGAGCCAGAGGAAACAAGGGTGATGCTGTGAGTTCTGGTCCTACCCGCTCGCCGTACTTCTGCTGCTCTTCAGCTTGTTTCCCCATATGAAGCTACAGAAGAAACAGCTGTTAAATCACCATATTTACACACACACACACACACACACACACGCGCGCGCGCTGAAGGACTCACGTGAGCGATAGCAGCAAAGTAGTAGATCTTCATCTGAACCAGTTTCTTCCAGTCCTTCTGGATCTTGCCCAGCATGGAGGCCGTCTCGGAGTTCTCCAGAGCTCTGCAGGCCTCCTTGTAATAATCCACCACCTGCAGCAACACCAACAGTCTTAATGCCTCCCTTCTGCAGGTCTAGCGTCCCACCGTCTCCATAGCAACCAGAGGACCTGAGCGCTGATGCGAGCCACCAGGAAGCTCTTCCTGTTGTCCAGCATGGATTTCTCCAGGAGACACTCCTGAGCCTGACCCTGCGGACGGGGGGGAGGGGCGACTCTTTTAAGTTCAGGTTTCCACGGCAACATGTGCTCTCCCGCACACGGGGAACCCACCAGCATGAGGTTGATGTTGAGGCTGAGTATCTGGTGGCTCATGTCCACGCTGAAGTTGTGGCTGAAGTGATCCCTCAGGTAGGAGAAGGCGCCCGCCGAGCACTGGAAGTGCGTGCACGACACCTTCATACCCTGGACACACAGCAGAGGCTCAGAGGTCAGCCTGGAGGAGATCCAGGTCAAAGCAAACACAAAACACGGCAAAGAAGGCTTCCAATGCTCTATAGTGTGTGTGTGTGTGTGTGTGTGTGTGTGTGTGTACCTCCTCAGATACTCGGTTGTCCATGGCTCCCAGCATTGAGTGCAGAGCTCCTACAGAGAGAATTTATTTAATCTGCTCCACTTGTGGAATGAAACTTAAATTAAATGAAAGAAAACAAACTTAAACTTCAGAGAATAACTGTTTAAAATCCTCCGTCGTGCCGCCCAGCTGCTCATGCACGTGGACGCCTCCCCACGTGAACGGGCAGCCCGCCTGTGGCCACGGGCGGGCTGCTGCTCTCCTCCAGCAGGGGAGTACTTTCATTTGGATTTTTCTGTGTGTGTGTGTGTGTGTGCGTGCGCGCAGGGAAAAGGGCTGTGAAGAAGCAGAAGCTGGACTGACCCAGGTTGTAGAGGATGCAGGCCTGCTCGTAGCTGATGTCATCATGGGTGACCGTCTTTCCAGAGAAAATTTCAGTCCTGCAGCAACCAAAAATGTCAAATCAAGACAAATGACAGTTACTGCAGGAGACAAATGCTCAGTATTCAGCTCTGAATGTGTGTGTGTGTGTGTGTGTGTGTGTGTGTGTGTGTGTGTGTGTGTGTGTACCATGAGATGGGAACAGCAGCCTCCTGGCCCGTTCCCATGGGAACTCGGCTCTGGAGGTAATGCAGCTGACCAAAGTACTTCCTCAGTGTGCTACAACCCTCAAAATCCCTCGTTACATTTACTGCGCTCTGTAAAACACACACACACACACACACACACACACACACACACACACACACACACACACACACACACACACACACACACACACACACACACACACACACACACAGCTTTCTTTTGTTCGTTCTGCTTCGGCCACAGAATCGCTCTTTGTAACGTCAAATTTACAATATTTACACTAAATTTAAACAGAAACAGATGTGATAAACATAAAACATTAGAGAAAAAGGACCAACAGCTGATTAATCAAACTCCTCATTAATCACAGTTTAGACGTGTTGAAATAAAGCGCCACTAATCTAAAATAATAACAGCAGTGGTGTTAGGAGAGTTATGGCTTATTCTTTCACAAAGTTAGCAGCTCCTCTGTCTTTAAGGTGCAAACACTCGGATCAATTATGTTGCTAGCTGGTTGCTAGGAAACCATTCATTCATTCACTCATCCATTCACTCTTGGGGTGTTTTCACCGGTGGCTGCCGGCGTGTCGCGGTGCACTAACCTGCCGCAGCGTTTCCAGTTTCTTCAGCTGCTCGTTGTAGTTGTCCGGATTCTCTCCGTAATTTTTCAGGATGAACTGAGGAACAAACGAGAGGCAGATGAAGAAATAAAGTCTAAAAAAATTAAACTAGGCTAAAGTTTATCAATTGGCTATTTATTAGACAGGAAACACTTCATGCTAATAACCAGGAATTACAGTAAGTCAGGAGGGCAAAGATCAGCAGCTCTATCTGTGGGGGAGATAGGCCATGAGATAAAAGTGAAGTTTTCAGCTGTGTAGCGTAAACAACAACTACACTCAGCGTGCACGAAAATAACGTGTGTCGTTGTCCTCAGATGGTCCACCTGTCCAGAGGCGATGTTGTCCTGTCTCAGGTGAAGATGCCAAACAAAGAAACATTCCACATGCACATGTCAGAGACACCCCAGCCTGTGCTGTATGATTAACAGGCGACGCCACTTTCTGACTGCTGCTTCAGTGAGGCATTACACGGACCAAAGAGGACAAGTAAACCAGCTGATACTCCTTTAATAGTTTTATTTTTGTACTTTTACACAAATTATATTTTGGGACTATGCAATTTATGTCTTAACGTTATTTCAAATTAAAAAACAAAATTTAGAGGCTAAATTTAGCAATTTATCTCACTCCCCAGGGCTGTTGTCACTAAACTCCAGTGCTGTAACATTTATGATTTACCCGATAATGACTGAATCTCTGATTAACCTGCTTTAGTCGGGTGGGTGTGACAATGGGGTCATTTGTAACCTTCTGCTCTGACTGTGGAGCTAAACTCGTCATAGAACCACTTTCTTCACGTGGTTCAGATGGTTCATCGTTTAAAAAGCGAGTAGCTAATTTCAAAGCTAATTACGAACTTTGTTATTAGCTGTTAGCGCATCATTGCTAATGTTAGCTAATGTTAGCAAACACAAGGCGGTGGTCAGGGGGGCTTGTCTGAATCAAACCTTAGCTAGCTAGCGATCATTCCTTCTGGAATTTTCTGCTATGACCGACAGATAGTGCCTGGAAACTTTTAGTGCAAAGACCCGTAACACTAGCTTGTTGACAGGGTTGTTTGCCTGTGCTCCTTAATCCCTGTTTTGTTGACTTTCGACCTCAGCCCTGTTGCTTCACTCCACACCCAGCTCACCTGCCTGACGGACGGGCTGAACTGGAACTCCCCAGCCTCCTTCAGATCCAACCATATCATCGGCATACGGGGGACCGCCTCCATCTTGGCCGGCTCTACGAGGGCCTGTCAGCCGCTGCGATTCGAATATCACCTCAGTAATTTGTGGAGGTTAACCGTTTCCCAAAAACGACAGCTTATCTCCAAAGAACTGTGTCATGTATCCGTATACACTTCAACCGGAAGTTGGCGATACACGTGACTTTGCTCCTATATGGCAAATGTGGATTGTGGGAAATGTAGTCTTAGAACCATTAGCGATTAAACGGGTTTCCCGGTCTGAAAACACTGTTTCAGTTTTTATTTTCTTATTGCACGATACATTTGTCATCACACGAATGTGCTCTGAGTTTTGGCTGCTGAAGCCCCCAATTTGTTTTAATTTTTCTTTGATTTATGTAGTGATAGAGGGTGACAACGTAGCAACGAGGTATTGTAAATCGATTTTAGTGCTTACAGCACCGCACTTAATATTGATCAGAGCAATTACAGTCGGCACCTGGTATTTAAGTTCTACCAAATTGTTTAAGATAAATGTTACTGGATTGTTTGTGCCGCAATTAATCTAAAACTAAACCTGTGCGTCATTCCACGAGTATTTCCAAATAAAGTCAGTGGTTGGCGTGTAAATCTACTAACTTTTAGAGCACAAACCAAAACTGCCGGAACATTTTTTGAAGCGTAAATCCGATTTATCGGGAGAGACAATAAAGGAGAAATATTCAGAAGAAACAAACAAACAAAAAACCTAAAGATCTTGTGCTGGCCAGTTCATCAAACCTGCCAGCAGATGGCACTGTTGGAACAGAAGAACAGGATGATGAAGATGAGGATGATGAGGATGACTGCATCAACATTATATTTATTAACATTATAGGGGGAAAAGCTCCCTCAAAATGGATACAAAAGCTTTTATGGTTCTTTCTAGTGGCCGACCACAGTATAAACAACTAGCAAATAAAAGTATGTTTATGTATGATGTGTTTACAATGTTCAGATGAAAGGTCAGGTGTTCGCTGAGCACGGACGAGCTTTTCAGATATTTATCTATCGACTTATTAGTGGATGATCATCGCCGACAGCTTGTCAGAGGGAAGTTGGACACAGAATGACTGAGCACGTTTGAGTCAGGAGGGTAAAAATGGAGAGAATAGAGCGAGATGGACGGATGAGAGAGGAGAGGAACAATGGGGAGATTAGAGCGGGAGAAGAATAAAAAGGCCAGAGAGCTGCAGACGTGCTCCTGTGCTGCCCAGGAGGTTTCAAACAATCCAGTCAGACTTACATCCATGTTGCCATGGTTACAGAGCCACAGGTCTGCTCGGCACCCCCCTAAAAAAAAAGTCAACTATTAAAACAAGAAAAACTTATAACCTGACCAGTCTGTGAGCTGAGTCCTGTGGTTTAACATCCTCATCAACATAATTTACCCAATAAAATGGAGAAAATTCTGAGAAAATTCACCCAAAAACAAAAGATTATAAAGAAAACATCGTGTACACACGCTACGTAGCGAGCAACGCTAAGCTGCTAACGTGGAATAGCAGTGAATTACTCTGACCTTGGCTAAAAGTCGGAGCTGGAATCTCCGGGACGGTCAGTGAATGTCACACCGACTAAAACAGCAACCACAGCCTGTGGTGGGCGATGGAGGGTCGTTACTATAGCAACGGATGCAACAGGGCGGCCTGCAGCCGGCGGGGGCTGCAGAGCGAGTGGGCTGGCACAGCTCTCCGTTTCTACAGTAAAAGAAATTTAACAGAAGACTGAAGCCAGGAGAATAGTTAATGATTTCATCCACAGAGGTGAAGAGAAGAGAAGCTGACTGGAAAGAAAGCAGATTATTGTTACCTGCTGATGTTACCTGCCGTGTTGTCATCACGGAGCTGCAATCTGGACCAGAGTAGAACCTTAAAATGGTCGTTTTTCCATCTCTCCCACAAACAAAAGTTTCAGCCGGTAATTTTTGTTTCATTAAAGAGATTTAAACATTTCTTGGCGAGAGAATCAGATCATTGATGTAAATTGCAGAAGTTTTTGTTCTTTTTTGTTTCCCGGCAGCTTCTCGTTTTCCCAGAATCTTCATCCTCCAGCTGCAAAAACTCACCAGTAATCACCGTCATTATACTGGGACGCTCCCAGTGGCCAACAGTCCGGCACTGAGCTGAATGAAACCTAGACTGTGTCCAAAAACCTTTGAGAAGCGGGCGGAGCAGCGCTGGCGTTTGAGAGGAGCCTGAGAGCTTCAGCTGCTGGTTCTCACCTTCTAATCTTCATTATTGGTTCCATGACAGGTGCAGCCTGAGATCTGTCTGAGCTCTTTCGCCCTTGTTAGGGTGGTTATTTTACATCAAACTGTGATTTTCCATCATCCACACAGACTTAGCGATCAGCTAATCTGAATTTTAGCCCAGCTAACGGTCCGGGTCTGAGGTCGGCCTCCACAGAACGAATCCCGGCCGCTTCTGGTGATCCGGTTTGTCCGGTTTGTCTGGTTTGTCCTCCAGGTCTGGAGGGTTTGGTGAATTCGTATTCATGCTCTTCACTGCTGTCTGAGTGCAGCACTGGCAGCCGTTTCCTCCAATCTTAAAGTCAGACGAGGTCAGACAGCCGGTTTGCAAGTCACGGTTCTGGGGAACCACCGTCTCCTCTTTTAAGAGCCACTGAACGTTGGATCAGTATTTAATTGTCTTTTCTCGGTTAATAAGTCGGTAACTTTGAAGGTCAGCAACCTGCGGCACGCATGCCCCCATCGGTACATCACAGAATAATCTCCGGCACCATGGCAACGCTGTTAAAAATCCTGGGTAAAAAGCAGCAGCGGAGTCGTTGTTGTCATGATTTTTAATGTTTTAATGAAATGTTGAACAACCTTGGCCTGAGGACGAGCTGCTTTTTAATGATGCTGCGGAACATCGTGATGTCATCACTGAAATCCCAGGAATCACTGCAGAACCAGTTAGCATCAACAGGCTGCTTGCTCATCATCAGTCTGTTACTGGAAACACGACTGCAGCTTCAGACGGTGTTTGATGTGGCCCTCAGACACTCTCAGATGATAATTGCTGCTAATTGTTAATCAGATCTCAGGCCGACAATCACAGAATTATGAGATAACTCTCTATTCTCTAAAGAATCTTATCTTCTGTGTGTTTCTGCAGCTCAGAACAAGTCTTCACGCCCTAAACCCTGCTGCAGGGCCCTGAGGGACGCCTCGGCCGTGACGATGGGCCTCCACAGAGTGGCCTCCAGGGGGCGCTTCCCCCCAACCCCCCAGTCTGGACAGGCCGGACGCGGTCTCTCCTGTGCGGGACGAGGTTGCGTTTAAAATTCTGATGGGCTTCAGACGATGAGAGAGATCAGCAGAATCACAACGACGCCGCCGGCGCCCGAGACGGCGCTCCGTCAGACAGGAGATTGGTATTCTGCTCGCCGTTCCAGAGGGTCTCGGCTCAGAGAGCAGGCTGGGCCCAGAGCCTGGAAACCTGCGTGTGTGTGTGTGTGTGTGTGTGTGTGTGTGTGTGTGTGTGTGTCTCACAACGGTGTCTGGGTTCACAGGAAACCACCTGCGGCTAACGCCGCCCGCCGCTCTGATGCTGCCTTTAAAGGTCAGAAGCGTCCCCGTCTGCCTCCTGCTGATGAAATGAAACACGCTGACGAGCTGTCGGTGATTCCTTTTATTTAAAAAAAATAAAGAAAAACGGCGGCTGGAAGCAAAGAAACATCTAAAAGAGCTCTGGTGCTGCGAGGACAACAACTTCCCGAGGACGTTTCGAGTAACACGACGCCTTCGGGGTTGTTTGAGCGTCAC
>BJFM01003559.1:25262-41541 GCA_016586285.1 Arothron firmamentum | reverse complement strand
GAGAGAGAGAGAGAGAGAGAGAGGGCCATAATAAAAAAAATCAAAACAAAATGTTCCCCAATCTGTGACAGCTGCAGAGACAAATCCAATTATTCGTGTCTCATGTCGCAAATTTGTTCTAATGGTTGAAGTGAGAAAGTAAATAAATGCCCGTGAAGGGGAAACAAAAGGATGTGATTTCTAATTAACTTGAAAGAGGAACAGCAGGGCGACTTAGTAAACCCATCTTTCATCTGCTGCCTCAGACCACTCGTTTGTTTGTTGCACAATGTTGTCTTCAGCAGGGGTGGGAGGATGGGGGGAGGATGGGGGGGATCACGCTGCACTCCTTCCCTCCAAATGAAATGTCAACAGATTAAACAACGCCGCAGAAAGAGGACTGTGGTCCCCCCCCCGATTTTATTGTTCATTAAGCTCCGCCGCTCCCACCCACCCACCCACCACCAAATCTTCGTCTTCCTCCTCCTCCTCCTGCTCTCCCACTTGTTCGAGGCTTCATTTGTAGCATCTCGGCTTTGAAGATCACAAAACGCCGAGGCAATAATTAGGTTTGTGCATTTACAGCCGGCTTAATGAGAGAATTCGGGAGTTTGTGGCGGCCCTATCTCCAACTCAACACGCTCTGCTGTCAGGGCCCGGCAGCTGTCTCCGTCTCCTCCTCTCTGGAGCCACATGTCCCCAGATGCGGTCAGCGCATTCAAAAGGCTCATCACGGAGCAGAGGAGTTCATCTGTTGCCATGAGCAGCGGTGGGAAAAAAATAAAAATAAAAAACAAGCACATCGGGGAAGTAAAGGAGACACTCTTCATCTAGGAGGGGATGAACCAGACATCTCTGGGTTCAGGCTAGCTTTTCGCATTTTTAATGCTTTTGTGCTTTCTGCTGTATCCCTTTCACTCATGGGCGCTAAAAAAAAAAAAAAAATAGAAATTCAAATGTGGATGTCGCTCACAGAACTCAGATAAACACCGAGCAGTTTATTCTGGCCAAATTTCCACTCTGCCCTAATTCCCAACTAATATGCTCATTATTTAAAAAAAAGGTAACAAAAAAAAGAGAAGCATGCTCATTATTCCAAATCAGGCCTTCAGCAGACAATAATAGAAGTCTATTTGGATTTGTAGTGCTGTGTAAACTCTAGAGGTGGTTAGTATAATAATATAACTAATATAACATCATTATGCTTTCCTTAATTAGATATTTCACTTTTTCAGTAGTTACGGGCAAAAGGACTGGGTGGAAGGCAAATTTGTTCATAAAGCCACTTTTTAATATTTCTTAATGTAATTGCAATTTCTGGAAGGAATAGTCAGAGAAAGAACCTTTAATCATCAATTTCAATGTCTCTGCTGCAGGTTAAGCGCTGCACACGTTTCCATATCTGTTGCTTATTTTTTCACCCAAAAACCACTAACGAATGTGTCATCTAAGGGGATCTGTTGCTCCACAACAAAGGCCTGCTGCAGGTGACGGCACGCTGGTGCCCACCCAGCTGTGCTCAGCGGAGACATCTGTGTGTCTGTGTGCAGCAGCGCCAGCATCTGTGCATCCACCAACCTGTATATCCTCGATTTCCTTCGTAATCCGCGAAGACAGCAGAGAGTTTTCCTTCAGACCAGGCAGGCTCAGTTTCTAAATGACACAATCAAATATAATATCAAGTTAGAGTTGTCCAATTTTTCCAAAAAAGGCTTTTACACTGACTGATGTAACCTCAGTTTTGATTTCCAGAAAAGGTAATTGTTTACCTTATAACATATAATAACAAGCGTGAGTCAATATTCTATCATTTATTAGCATTTATAAACATTTCTGGAAGATATTGTAGGATTTGTTGTTATTTCCATTGCTTTAGCTATACATATAGCAAGTGTTGGTATGTTTTACCTCTCCCTTGTAAACTATTTGTGAAAGATGACAGATCATGCAGGCAGTTCCGGAGCCAAACATCTCTTTAACCCTCTGCTGCTCCAGTGCAGAGCACAGCTGCTCCATGGTCAGGTAGCGCTCTGACACTGCAAACTCTCCCTGGCCGTGGAGGAGAAAGAGAGGACAGGTGATGTTAATCCTGGGGCATTTACGCATGTTGACCCTGTTAGGGTTTGTCTTACCCATTTCCTGGTTATTTCCAGGATGCTTTGTCGGGTTACACCTGGCAGAATGATACCATCCAGAGGAGGAGTTGCAAGCTCCTCCACTGGGAAGGAATTTACAGAACATAATAAGTCATAGGAAGTGTCAAAACTTTAAAAAAGGCAGTGTTATATAGTTATAAATATATACATATGTGTGTGTGTGTGTGTGTGTGTGTGTGTGTGTGTGTGTGTGTGTGTGTGTGTGTGTGTGTGTGTGTGTGTGTGTGTGTGTGTGTGTGTGTGTGTGCGTGCGTGCTGGTGTAGTGACTGTAATTCACCACTGGAGGTCAGACTTGTGACTGTGTCCAAGCAGCGACAATATAATCCAGCAACTAAATACCTACAAACCCTAAAGCCTGATAGCGGGTCTGACCTCCATCCTCGTTGATCCAGTACAGGAAGACGTTCATGGTTCCTGCCTCGGTGATCTGGTGGTCATCTCCGTACAGCCAGAGTACCTGCTGACATCCGAAGTCCTGCGCTTCATCCTGGGCCGCCAGAGAACCGCCATAGTTCCTGCAGAAACCCAAAGCAAAGGTTAAATTATTGTCAAAAACCAGTTAGTGTGTACAGGCGTTTACCCACCCTCCCAGTTTGCAGTCTCCGTTTCCACCTTTCGCCGCCCGGATGTACTTTGGGTCGGCCCACAGGGAGAGGCCTTCAGAACCACTGCTGAAGTAGGAACCCACAAGACAGATGATCACGTACAACAAGGCACGGGTCGGCTTCTTTACGCCCAGAGTGACCTATGGTGGCGAGAAAACAGAGAAGATTAAAGGGCTGCCAACTTAAATACAAACTACACATCCAGAAACAGGCGCCGTCTCTACCTCAGTGCTGATAAATGTTGGTCTGATGTAGAGGTGCGATGATGATTCTGACAGAAAAGCCCAGTCCTGCTCGATCTCCACCAGGCGCCTGATGCACTCCAGCAGCTCGGACTCGTCGAAAGCCTCAAGGACAGAGGAGGGGGGAGGGGGCAATAAGAACGGCGGCCATTTTTTTAGAATTCCTTCACCCCCCACACACGTTTGTCTCACAGGCAGACACGCTCTTTTGGCAGATTTGGACATGCGCTTCATGTTGAGCATGGGCCGGAAGAGACGCAGGCGCTTGTCCTCCCCGTTGTACGCCTTCAGGCCTTCAAACAACTGGTGAGAGTGCGAGAAACCCCTTTTAAAGGCACAATTACGAATAATCAGATCTGATAGGTCTGGTGCAGGCAGCTGCGATAGGCTCCTCCCACATTTCCAGAATGTGAAAGGTGAGAAGGGAACAATTTTCTCAGTTCTCGTTTTAAAGTCACACATTCAGATGTACTTCATGTGTTGTAGTCAAATAAAGCCCTCGCAACAAACCAACATGCTGTAATCCTCAGAATAAACAGTGGGCCTGCCTGGGGTACCTGTATGCCGTAGTGCAGCGATGAGCAGGCCGGGTGCATTGACAGGTTCCTGAAGGGCTCGATGCGCGGCGCCCCCCAGCCCTCGGCTTTGCTCCACTCGATGGTCAACATGTGATCGGTGAAGACCGTCCCGAAGGACTTGGGTGCCGCGGGAGTGGTTTTGAGTCTTTCGGCAGACAGTTGGATAGTCAGGTCTGCTGCCTGGATGAAGAGAACGTTTAGTCAAAGCTGCTCCGTGCACGCGGAACCACCGTAGAAGCATGTGCTTGCAGCGTGCATAATCTGGCTGCAGAGCAGCCATGTGTCACCTGGTGAGTCCGTCATGTCAGTGTTTGCAGCAGAACCAGTTTGCTGATTGTCAGCAGCTAACAGAGATCAAAGCATCACGAGTTCTGCTGCAAAACGATTCAAACATCTACAGTCTGTGCAAAAACGGGCGGAGTCAAAAGGTCCGAAAAGGCCGAAAACCAGACTCGGGGTCCATTTCTTTACCAAACCGGAATATCCTCATGTCTGGTTTCCGTCCATCTTGTTTCACAACAGTGCGCGCGGCACCTTCTTCCTTTCTCTCCGTCTGGGATTAGGCTAGCTCCTCATCCTCTCCACCCATCGCTGAATGTCTCCTCACCATAATCCCAGATTATAGTACTGCAGAGTTGTGAGCAACCACGACTCAGAATACTCTGCAAACGTGTCCAGATTGATATTTTGGTCATTAAAGTTGAATAAGGTCCATTTCTGCACATAGCAGACACGTTTGCTTTTTTTTTTCTTACAAAGTTTCCATTTCCTTTCGTTAGAAATATTATTTGACCTGTGTGCTTTATTTCATGGTCCCAACCAAGACTCATCCTTGTCCTCGTGAGTGTGGGCGAAGTTCCCTGTGTGTCTGCGTGTGGATAATCTCTGCCTGAGCCTGCCGTCTACCTGAGGTCAGAAAACAAGCAAAGCTCCGGCTACTTATGGTGAGCTTGGAAAGTGGATTCTGCTGAGCAGGCTGCAGCCTGGAGAAAGAGGAGGATGAGGGCAGGAGTGCCGCTGACTCGGGCCGTGTCATTGCATTAAAGGGGAAAATAGGCATAAAGCAATGGCAGATGACTCAAATTCCTGGGAATAAAACCTGGATTGAACGTGGGGGGGTCGGCTGTCAGCCTCAGACGACTGTGATTCTCTTTGCTCTTCGCTATCGAGCAGCGTGAGCACCAGGAGTAGCGCCTGATCGTCGGGGTGCAGCGTCAGGGTGGATTTGTGAGGAACTTGGAGAAATCGCCAAGATGCTGCAGCGGGTGCAGCTGCTGAGGGTAGGTGCTATTCAACCACAGCGCTCATTCAGACAACCATCATTATCCACATGTTTTCAACACACAGAACAATTGTTACCTTAAAGCTGTCACCCATTGCGATTGGAAGTCTTTCCTGATGAAAAATCATAAACAAATATAATTGAGTGTACTAATTAAAATTAATACTGTGGGACAGACCACACGTTGTGCAATCTTCCACAGCAAAGTTATAACTAAACACACAGAGAGCTATGCAACGGGAAAATATGACTTGCTGAACAGGCTGAAACATGTAGTGGAACCTGTGCTGCGTCTGCCTGTGCATCGTGTAACATTAAGTATGAATTCATTGCATTTTGCAGCCCATGTTTACAGTTTGCTAACATGTCATTCTCATTTTGTAGTTTCAGTCAAATGCATCTTCAGTCTACAGTGTGTCACATAGGGCCAGCCGATATTTAAAAGTAACGTTAAAACAGTGAATTGCTCAGATGATTTACCTTCAGCAATGCAGAGATGTCTCACTCAAGGGCTGTCGTGATAAGACATGCGAAACGCGCTCTGCTTAACCTCCTAATGACAGTTCAGGTTGAAACCTGTTCTGTCTCTTTTTAACCGCAAACTCTGACATCACACACGTGAAAATTACATCATACTACCCTTAATCTATACAGTCGTTTATAAATCTTAATAATGGTAACTGCTACTGATAAAATTGACCTACTTACTTGATTATGATATTATGTTGTGAAATAGTAATTATTTAATGTCACTTAAAAATGAGGCATTCTTATACAAAACATAAATAACATATTGCAAAAAAACACAAGTTTGGGAGATAATTTCAAATAAACAACTTATTAGGTTAACACATTTTGACACACCAAGCTATTGGCTGCACTATAACAGTTTGTCTTACAGTACAGCTTGTTTCCAGATGACACACACAAAACACACATAGTTAAACACACATCGCCCCCTGTTGGCCAGCCGCCACTGATACTGTATACTGTATTCAGTGGACTCAGTGCATCTCATAATGCTTAGTGGAAAAATGTGTAAAACTAATGGTTTTGACTGAGCAATACATCCCATCATCCTTTGCAGGCCCACACCAGGAAGTAGACATGACTGATGAAACAGAGCAGAGAGCACCAGAGTCATCTTCTGCTCATGTAACTGTACTTTTTATCAATACATAGCATTTCTAACATGATTCTGGCCATTTATTTACATTAAATGGCCAGAAGATAACTTTCAGTCTATGCGCACTAATGTCTGACCTGCAGCTTTGGTACAGAAGTGCTGCAAGGTCGTCCTGAAGGACTCGACCAGGCGCTTTAAGAGACCGCGTGTCTGGGTTCCAGAGCTGTAGAAACGTCTTCAGGATGAGCGTCCCAATTTGAGGAAGGTCCCTGACTGCTGGTGCTAGGAAAGAAGCAGTGGCACATTCACACAGATTTACACATCTGAGAAGACAGCTGAGGGAACTGGACTCTCTCAAACCTGGTTCCAACCGGACACCATCCCTGTACTCCTCTGCTCTGTCACCTGAGATGTTCGGAAGGAGGGGAAGGAGGCAGGGGGTGTTCCCTTGGGCTCCCGGCTGATCCGGACACAGTAGACCACCATCAGGCCTGGCTTCAGTAGTGTGTGCGTGTTCATGCAGGGAGATGGAAGAGATCAGAGGGAGTCTGCTGCTGCTCTCATCTGAACTGGATACCAGGGGCTTGAAGGTTCTGTGGAACGTTGTCTGTCTCTTTGGCGCCAACAAGAGACCTTGCAGCGAAGAAAGGATGTTGCAAAAACCTCTGAAGGTTTCATCCTCTGTTTAGCGGCATCGTCTTCTGAAGCAGGTCCAGGAGCAGAAAACAAAGGCCGATCTCCAACATGAAAGGCCAGAACAAAGCCAGTCAAGCGAGCCCTGATTGGCTGTTGTCTGCCCTCCACCATCGTGATGTTTTCAGGCCTGACAATCAGCGTGGACAATCCTGCAGGAGCTGAGATGCTGAACAGCCGTGGCCAACTGCCGAATAACTGATCTGATCCCTGGAACACATGCACTTTCTGTAACAAAACTTTATTAGATGTGAATTTATCGGAACGTTATGGCGATGTGACTTCCGGTATTTTTGACTGCCATGTCAGCTTCGACCACACAGAGGCGCTGTTGGACCACCTTTAATTATAGAAAACGTGACCACCTGCTGAGTTTTTAACATTTCTGATAAGAGAGTCGAGCTTCTCTGCAACTGCGTTTTACAAGCATTTGCTGGTGGACATTCTTTCGCGAAGAGGTAACAAAAATCTGCGTTTCTATCTAAAAAAAAAAAAGCTGAATTTGACTGCACACGGCGGGGTGTTTTTAAACGCTGTGCTGGGCAGGTGTTTGTGTTTAGATGCAGATAAATATGCAGTGTGTGTCTAAAAAGATGTTGCCAGACACGCAAAGCACTGTGCTTTATGTACTGTAATTATTCTTTGATTGCATTGCTGTATTTTTCTTTGATATTCAGGAATATGTGAAAATGTGATTAATTTGCTCGTTTGCGCACCTGAGGGTGGAATAGTCTAAATGTTAATATCGGCTTTAAATCTGAAACCTCACAGGAAACTCATGTCAGAACTAAGATGTGTTGTTATTTTCTGTGCAGAAAATAACAGAAGGTCACGATTTTTGTTAGGAAAACATACTGCTTTGTGCTTTGCTTTCAATG
This sequence comes from Arothron firmamentum, assembly GCA_016586285.1. Lineage (NCBI taxonomy): Eukaryota > Metazoa > Chordata > Actinopteri > Tetraodontiformes > Tetraodontidae > Arothron > Arothron firmamentum. The sequence goes on along the minus strand of BJFM01003559.1, from coordinate 34,001 downwards.
CGATTGTATCTGGGAAGAAAATGCTCAATCTTTTAAATATTTTAGTATTTTGTTTGTTTGCAGCCTGTTTTGTTTGTTTGTTTGTTTGTTTTGTTTTTTTGTGAATTCTTTGCTAAAATGTTTCAAGGCGTTTAAAGTTCTGTACGCTGAGGCAATCCAAACTGCAGAATTTAACCTTTGAATATAAATTATAAGTATAAATTATCTAAAATCTGATGGAAAAAGCCAGAAAAGTTCAATTAAGCATCATAAACACCTAGATTATTTTTTAGATGTTTCATACTGTCTTCCATAAAGCAGTGAGTTATCATCAAATTTATTACATAAACCCTGATATTTCCTGTTTCTTTCCAGATTTGGCCGTCTCTAATCAGGACGCCGGCCCAGCGGCATGGACTGCTACACCCCCCAGCCAACCCGTCGTCACAACCCCGTGGACAGCATTTGCCGCAAACTGCAGACCATTCAGTGGCGCGGTGAGCGGGAGCCCAACTCGCCCTTCCAGATACCCAAATTCTCCTCCAGCAGCTACGACAGCCCACAGTGTGGACTCAGGCGCAACGTGGAGGCTATCCTGAAGAAGGGAGCGCGCCACAGAGACGAGGGGGAGAGGGGGAAAGGACCGGGAATGCAGAGCTCCGCGACTACCCAGAAGGCCAGCCTGGGTGCGTCCGTCTCCCTGTCCACGCCGTGGTCCGGGACCACCGATCCCCCCACGCCGGCTAACGTCACCTACACCATCATGAGCACGCTGGGAGAACAGAGAGGCGCGGACGGGAGCGATCTGAGACAGGCGAAGATGTGGCAGAGGTGCTGCTCGACGCCCACAACTCAGTCCAGAGACTCCCCCAATTTCACCTTCGTAGGAGAGCAACGCAAGAGCGAGACGCCGAACAGGAGCCCGCCTCTGAGTTGCACCTTCACGCCACATCACAGCACCTTTAACCTCAACTTCTGCTCGGCCGAGCAGGGAAACACCCCAGAGTGTGAGCTGCCCTATCCAGCTCTGGTTGTGAAGAGACTGTCCCTGGGAGATGGAGGTGAGGCAGCAGCCGGACCTTTTAATCCTTGACCTGAGAAATCGATATCATCTCACCCAAAATCACAGTACAACAGGATTTATGGCCCCCGCTCCACAGCCGTCGCTCAAATGAGCCGTAAACGTGCATGTGTGGATGCGTGTGACATGGCTGCCGTCCTAAGATGATGCATCCATGTGCACAGCAGCGAAATGGCACGCTTGAATCCACTTTCATGGCTGCCAGTGTTTACAACGCTGTTTTGACGGCACCGCAACGCTGACGTAAACGCTATCAGTGGAGTTTTTAATGGCCGCCGAGTGTATTTTAGTCATCGAGATCAGACGTGTCGATTAAACATTGGGAAAATGCTTTCAAAGAATGTTGTAGCTACTGTCGACTCTTGAAAACTGAAAACAAGAATACAAGTATGACTTGGGGGAGGATGTGGTGAACAAGGGTCAGGGGGATTTACTTGGTAACCCCTGAGTTTAACTCATTCGTTTCACCCGATGTACTGATTGATTCAATTCAATTCAGTTTATTTATATAGCGTCGTTTACAATAAAATTGTCTCTAGGTGCTTTAAAGGCAGAAATCCAGAGCCTGAATCCCCAGGTAAGCACAGTGCCAAGGAAAAACTCCCTTTTAACAGGAAGAAACCTTGAGCAGGACCAGGCTTACAAGGAAGAACCATCATGTTCTACTTGAACAACATTGCATTTGTTGTTGCTGTGCCTAAAGCAAAACTTGTCATGTGCTTCTTCATCTATGTGTGTGTGTGTGTCTCTGTTGCACATGCTCAGGGTCTGCACAGACTTCCGAAAGCAGGAAGGAGAACATGGCAGAGATCAGCCTGATCTGTGAGGAGAACCTGCTCGACACGATCTTCTTTGCCTGTGACACCCAGCGCCGAGGTACAGATACGCACCCACTCACGCGCACTGTGTGCTGTGCTGGATCCTTAAAAACACATATTTTAGCGTGTTTGTTTTGATAGAAGCGACATGGAAATGAAACTGCAGTCATTCGGGTGCATAATTTGCGCAGCTAGCTCTTCCTTCTTTAAGCGTCTCCATCTGAGTTTGTTTTAAACTAAAACTGCACCCAAACAAAGGAGGTAAAGTTCCACACGCAGACCAGGGGCAGAGCTAGAACCGCCCCACACTGACTGGATTAGCGTGAAACATCACAACCGATTCATCTTAAACGTAAGCCGAACTTCAGCTGTGTCCCCCGCTCCCGCGGCGTTGCAGGTAAAGTGTACGTGTCTCACATCGTGGACTACCTGCGGCACACCACCAGCCGCAGCTCGCAGGACAGTGGACTGGAGGAACTCTGCAACATGCTGGATCCGGAGCACAAGGACGTCTCCATCGACTTGGACACTTACCACGCCGTGATGAGGGAGTGGATTGACGACTGCCGCAACAATGGGTGAAATTTCTCAAATCTTGAGTTGCAGAATGCGGCTCTGGTCCGACATTGAATTGTTCTGGTTCTTTTGTGGGTGGGAAAGAGAGGATCTGTTTGTATACTGTGACTAATCACCATTACTCATATTTTTTTTCCTATTAGATTTATTTTTGATCGGGAACATAATGAACTAGGAAACCACTTGGAGATCGGATCTGTGCCAAGCAGCTCTCTTCCCCACATATAGTGACAAAACTGTAGCCTGGAGCGTCCCTAAAATTCAATCATCTATTCCTTGGTCCTTTACCAACATTTTCTTTCATTAACATTTGTAACTTTTTGAGGTATTTTGCAAACAGAGAGAGAGACAGAGCGGTAAACACCAGCAAAAACGTAGCCTCCTTGGCGGAGTTAATGATGAACAAATTGAGCTGAAGGTGTGGAACTGGTAGTGTTAGAGATGGTGGTGGGTTTAAATTTTTAATGACAGATCAGGGGCTCTGAAATGATTATTGAAACAGAATCAAGTCGAAGCTCGTAATACGAGTTATAGTAGGGAAAAACTAGGTAGGAGCCTGTTGCCACGGTAACCAACGCAGTGAACCTACCCCGGCCAGGACCAGATTGTCTCCACAAAACCTTGAATTTCACCGAAGAGGCTGCATTCCTCTGCAATGAATTAAACATAAAGTCGAGAGTGCTTTTCATTTTTTTCTTCATTATTTCGCTTCGGTCCTCGTGTTGCTTCTCTTTGTATAGCTACGGTCAACATGGCAGCCCTCCACTCTTTTTCCCTCTGCTTCTCAACACAGAAGCAGTGAGCAGTTCGAGTTATGCAAGTAAACCTTGCGTAGGCAGCACAGCAGAAAAGCCAGTGTTTGATTTCTCCGACTCAAATGACTATATTTAGTTTTTAAAAAAACGCCACCTTTTGTTCTTCATGATGGCGCTGAAAAGGTGTCCGGATTTGTGGGCCTCAGGTGAATAAGTCCAAGCTGTTTACACAGAAAGTGTTTGAGTTCACATTTGCGTAATTAGCAGCTGAGCTCCACCCTGACAGCCTCCTGTACTCCAGTGTTTTTCCTCCATGACATGCAGCCCAGGTTTCAGCCCGCTGCTCAGTGAGCCAGCACCACAACTCAAACAGTTGCATCACTTACCTGAGACGCGTTTGTAGGACCAACAGCCGCCACATCCTGGAGAATGACGCAGAAATCCATCTTTCTGATTCTCTGTGGTGCTGGATTACAGGGAGAAGGAGACGACTGACATCACCCAGGAATCCGTCAAGCTCAAAGAGAGTGTGTGCGGTGAGTGCACGTAGAATCTCCCTGCACGTACTGACATTTGCAGCTTTCATGTGATTTGGATCTGTGTGTTAGCCAAGAGATCTATGCTGCTCAATATGACCTCTGGGAGCCTGGAGGCCTTTGGAGGAGAAGTCTCCAGAGCAGAATTGTGAGTGTGTTAGTCACATTATCACCTGATAAGAAAAACTCATCTGAAATGACAATTATTTTAATGTTGATAGGGTTAGAAATAAAGAAAGGTTCTGGGTAAACGTTGACTGGTTCTGTGCTTGCTCCATCAGCGAGACATCAGAGCTGGTCCATTGTGTGGCTGACCTCCAGATGAGCAACCAAAAGCTCCAGGAGGAGGTGAAGAAGATGAAGCAGGTGCTGGACGGCATGGAGGACAGCAACCAGAAGCTGGCAGAGGAGAACGAGGCGCTGCGACACAAGGCCAGAGTGTGAGGCGGGTTTGCCTGCGGCGCGGGGTTTGCGCGCGTTTTACCGACGCCTCGCGCCCGCTTTCGTGTTTCTCTCACAGAAGCCAGCAGCTGGCTCAGAAGGAAAAGATGCTGAAGGAGGAGGTGGAGGAGATGAAGGCCACCCTGAGCTGCACAGAGGAAGGCAGAGCCCGCGCCTCCGCACACAGCAAACACGTGGTCAGTCAGAAAGCACAGCAATGATTCCTGAAAGCTGCTTTTATTCTACCAGGCATGTGCAGTATTACTGTTCCCTCTGTATTTGTCATTAGAACACAAATCCTCTCTGCCCTTTACTGTGTTTGTGCGTTTCTTTCCATTCTCACATTCAGGTGAGAGGCTAATTTCTGTAGCTTATCTTTTTATTTTTTTATTTGTCATTTCAGGAGAGAGAGAACCAGAGTCTGATTGCCAAGATTGTTTCTCTTCAGGAAGAGGTACCTAATGGTCGATGAGTCACGCACCCATCAGCGCTCACACGTGTTTATCATGTAAGGGATATCCTAACTCCCTTCCAATGGCTGCACAGAACTTCAAGGTCACCATGGAGATGGACGGACTTCAGAAGCGAATAACAGAGCTGTGCGACATTAACGCTGACCTTCAGGTATCTTGAGTGCCTGTTATTTTCAGAATTCAAGGCGCTGCGTGATGGAATTCATCCCTGCCTCCCTCTCTCTGCTCACGCAGTGTCCTCTCATTCTTTCCTTCCTTCCTTTTTTCTTTTCACGCTCTTCCTTCCGCAGAAAGTGACCTCCTATTTGTAGATCGCCGCTGGGCGCAAATAGAGATCCTGTGCTAATGTACCACCGTACTTTGTTTCTGGCGTTATGTAACTTTTCTTTATTCTTCCACAGGTGCAGATTCACTCGTTTGATGCCGTTATTAATGAAAAGGGAGCTGCGATACAAGAGGTCAGTGCTTTACAGTCATTTTTCTTGATTCTGTCCTTACTTTAAAGTTAGTTATTATAAAGTTAACACCGAAAGGCAAATCATCCCACTGATTTGTTGCTAAGTAAATCCGTTTCCATGTCAAGGCAAACACACCTTCTAACCCCTCGTTTCTTTCCTCATAAAACTCAGCTTGTGATGTTTACCCTCTTTTTTTTTTTTTTTTTTTTTGAACAGAAGAGCAGACAGATAAATGAACTGAAGGCAGCTGTGGAGGAGTACTCCTCCATTACAGAGGTCAGTGAGTCGAACCCAGCCTGTTTTTGCTCCACTACCTGACAGACCCTTTGTTCACTTCCATCTGCATTTTTTTGTCGTCTAGAAAAATAGTTGGTTGCTTTCAATAGAAATGATTCTTTCCCTGAAACGCTTTTTTCATGTAATATTTTTTTTTGCATGTTACCGTTTGTTGCACCAAATGCATGTGAGCGGTTGGCTGAGCGATGGTGGGAAGTGGATCACCTGCTCCTGGACAAAGGTCAGGTGTACTAAATGGAGTTTCGTTGTGACTTTACCGTTGATTCCAGCTGCTGAGGGCAGACAAGAGCAAGTTGGAGAGCCAGATGCAGATGCTGCAGCCCGACTTGTCCGGGTAAGTCAAGAAGTAAACATGAATCTTCAAAGTTGTAGAACAATAAGAAATAAACTAAAGTGTTGCCTGTCTTCCCCTCTGTCACAGCGCTGGTCTGTCTCTGTCGCTGGCCTACAGGTTAAACCAGAGCAGTTTAGGATCCTTACAGACAGAACTGGCGCTGGCGCAGTCGCCACTGGAGGTCAGTAATCCCTTGCTTTGCTCCTCGTTTATGCCCTTCCTCCCCTTTTCTCTTTATTGCTATTCATGCTTGTCCACTTGCGCCAGTCTTAGACAGTCTGCAGACCTGCTAAAGCTGGAAATCTCCCACTGTATTGAAGTATTGATCAAGGATTCCCAGGAGTAAATTAATAAAGATAAAAGACCAGAGTGAGCAGAAGTTTTAGTGTTTTGTAATCATAAGCAAAACAAAAATAGCAACGCTAGTAAAGACTCACCTGAAAATAAGAAGTGTCCGAATATTACATATTGCATTGTGTGTGAAAATGTGTTTCTTTCTTCTGAAGGGCCTCCATGGAGTAAACACAAGCTTTACATCACCGCTGGATGAAACGCTGGATAAGGAGGTGCTGCTGATGCTGCAGGGACCCCAACCTGAACACATGGCTCAAGAGTTCAGACGCCTCATCAACAAGATGGTAAAGTTGCTACATTAAAGACTGCTAAATGAAATCAGATGATTGTTCCTGGTTGATGCTTTTGGTCATATGAAGCTACAGGGATCAAAATTTTCATGTTTTTATCAAAGTGCTCAGAAGCTGTTTTGTTGTTCATCTTTTTCTTCTCACACTTCATCGCTTCCCCTCTCAGAAAAGGGATTTTGCCGAAGAAAGCGCCTCCGTCTTGTCTGCAGTGAGTGATTTGCTTGACGAGAACGTGCAACCGCAGCGGAAGGCTGATGCCTGTCTCCAGGTCAGAGTCACCTTTTCAGAAAGGGCACTTTCACCCCAGGATAGTCTGGGGGACGCAGTAACCCTGCACAGCAGCTGCTCACGTGTGGCGGTGTGGCCTGGAACGAGTGCTGACCAGGAAGAAGAAAACCAGCTCGTCCATTAGCCAGGACCTAAAAAGGAAATCCATCTCCTTCAGCTGACTTGTTCTCCACAAAAAAAAACAAACGGTTGCCCGTCTGACCAGATATTAAAGTGCCTGCACCTCCTCACTAGATGTTTTCCAACTTTTTGTACCTCTGCTAGTAGAAAAAAACAAAAAAAAACAACCCCTTTTTGGATTCATGCTCTTGTTTCGCTCTGTCACTTTCTCTCTGAACCGTCCCTCTGCATTCATGCTAAGCAAACGGAGACCCACCATTTCAGGCAGGCCAGAGTTCAATTGTTTGGTCTTCATCTGGCCAAAGGAATTTTGGTCATATTTTTTTGTGTCGCATCCATTTTTGCAGAAACTTACGTTGACACCTGGCGACCTCAACAAAGCGGCAGTTGTACAATAACAGTTCGTGTAGGTGGCTTAAGCCAACAGAGGGAGGGAGTGGTTTCCATTCCTCTCTTTGCCTGCTGCTCTCTAGTCCGACTGCCTTCGCGTCGCTCTCTCTGTCCTCCTCACACTCCTCGCTAGAGATCTCACTTATATAACACTCCAACAGGCCCCATCCAAGCAGGGCTGGTTAGTCCGTGTGCTGCACCATGAACACAGCCCACTCCCCTCCGCCTTCACTCCAACTTTTTGTATCTCTTCCTCTCTTCACCCCCCCACTCCTCACCCATTGTTGCCACTCTGCATCCATTAGACACGTACTGCCATACAGCAGCAAACATGCCAAATGAGCTGGAAGTCATTAGCAGAGTGGCACCAGTACTATGCTTCACTGGTTCTCTTCTGAGCCAACTGGTCTGAAAAGGGTTGTTTTTTTTTCAGACGAACAGCTATCTGGGCTACAAGAGACTGACCCTGTGGCCTTGTTCTCAAACAGACGGTGCAGGCCGAACTGGACGCGAGACGAGCAGACTGGGCCCTGAGCCTCGACCAGCTGGCCCAGTACACAGACTCGCTGGAGAAGGAGCTGATCAAAATGGCCAGTAACATGAGGAGGTCCCGCACTGAGATCCTGCACCTTTCAGTCAGGTGGGCAAATCCCGTTCGTCTGCATCTCTGGAGTGTGTGAAAACTAGTGGGCTGACACACAAGTGCGTGTTATGATGTGTGATGAATGTGCTAAGAGTGGTTAAAAAGGAGGGAAATGATAATATGTATGCTGGGCGTTGGATTATCACTCAAGACTGTAGGGTGGTGTTGCTCTTGTGCAGCCATGAGCTCATTGGTTGTAAATCTTTAAAGGAATTCATTTTTTGTCTAAATAAAGTAATGCTGATGTCACAGTAGACGTCATTAGTGGGTGAGCTTCACACCGATCGCTAATGCAGAATGAATAATAAATAATTCCGGGGGATGAATTTATCAGGGCTAGGTCGCTGCATACATGCCAGAACATATTTATAGAGGTGTTTTGTTTGGGTGCTCGTGGAGATTCCAGGATCTTAAATGACACAATGTCCTGACTGGATTTAAAAGCACTTCCTGGGCAGCTCCTAAGAAGCTTTTACGCATTAAAGGAGGTCTGCTGGAGAATTTAGTCAGATGCCTTTGTTGTGAAAGCCTCGGCTCTCTGGTGCCATGTCTCAGTCTTCCACTCGGTTGTGCTGAGTGGAGGAAAGCGCTGTCAATCTTTCTGACCTTCATGACCCCAAATGGGCCTGGCTCATTAGTCCTGGGCCAAACCTGGACTTGGTTCTCTTTGTGGATGTGTTAGCCTTGTCTGTTTGTGTTCATGGAGACGGCCATCCCCTTCAGATATATAACGGAGCTGCCGTGATCCACTTTTAGAGCAGAGGAGGGGACTGGTCAGGCTGTTCTGCCCAGATGTGCTGCTGCGAGGGTGCCTGCTTGAACTTAGGAATTTAAATCTAACCAAGAGCCTCATTTCCTGCCCTGTTTGGAGTAAGACACTAGCAAAAGAGGTTCATTTTCAAAAAT
>BJFM01003559.1:0-15520 GCA_016586285.1 Arothron firmamentum | reverse complement strand
CAGCTGTGTTTTATATTTAGGATAAATCTGACTTCTGAAGTGATGCCTCATTTAAAAAAAAAAAAAAAAAATTAACCTCATGAGTGATGAAGCTCTTTTCTGTGCTGGACTAGCTTCTTTTCCTGATCTAGGGGTGCAGCTTTTTGTTATATTGAAAACAGATCATTTATTAAAAATCCATAATCAAATAATTTCCTTCAGCTGTTAACAATGTTGTTTCATGCATGGATCCGAATGTGTGTGCGCGCTCGGTGCACCTTCACCGCGCTCTCTTGCATCTACTAACCTGTTAAATCATTTCTCCGTACTGGATAATTCGTGATGATTTTGTCCGTGGATCACACGTTCTGAACTTTCCTCTCTTCCTCTCTCCCTCCACCTTACTCAGGAGTCAGGATGAGCTGTTTGTGATGCTGTAAGTGTGCAGGGAGGAGAGTCTGAAGTGCTTCTGTCATTTTTTTCTGGATTTTTGCTCTGTCCAAAACCAGCAAAACAATAATTGCATGCAAAGCGCCAGTGTTGATCATGTGGGAGTGCTAATGAATGCTCTGCTTTACAGTGCTTTCTGACAGCCAGTTTATGCTGATGAAGAGGATGTGAATGGTTTGCATGCCTTCTGCATTAGTTACCACAAATGACTCACCAAGCTTTAGTCTCCTTCAGGTCATTTTTGGTAACTTCTCCACCTGTTGCTTCATTGTTTGTTTCCATACTGTGTTCTTTATTCATCCACGCGGCCCGCGATAAGGTCATTTTCCTCTTCTGTTGTCATCTTCCAGTCCAAGCCCCTCCTCCGCTTCTACATGTGCAGACACAGGAATGGTCCAGTCTCTGTCCCACAGCCTGACCTCTTCCCGGGCAGCAGCAGCAGCTGTAGCCAGAGGTGGTAGGGGGCTCTGGCTTTGGTTAGCCATTGTGGTTGTGCTAGCAGGTAATGGATTTCGTTTGTAGAGACATGAATGAGTCTGCAGCTTCTTGATGAGCGTATTCTCGCTACTTCGGCAGGTCTCTTGGCACTGCTGGCCAGCTTGGTGATGCAGCCAGTGGTAGATGCAGCCCCCGTGGGCACCGGGGACTCCTGGATGACCATCCAGCAGCTACTTTGGCCCTACGCTGGGCTGCGGCACAACGGACAGCCCCCAGTCTAGCCCCTAACATCCGGGGCGGATTGTGCCATTACTGTTACTGGCCTCCAGCTCTCTGCAGAAACAATCGGTGCAATGCGGTGGTGATGAGGGAGAGCACACTTTAGCACTCCAAAGTGGAGGCATTACTGGTGCCTGAAGATCCCTAAATCAACACTTGCATTGACAGCATGGGCCACGCCTCAGCAGCGCTAACCATGCGGAGGATTTTATCACATCACAGTTGAAAAATTACTTATTGTGTGTATGTGTGTTTTGTACTTCAACTAAAGCAGTAACAGGTGGCTTCAGTGGGCATCTTTTTTTTTTGCCTGTCCAGGAGTCGCCATCAGAGATCAGGCTTGAAAATTCATCAGAGCTGGTAGGAGAGTCACGATTCTCCAGACAGCAGAACGGGTTTCCCAACCATTAAACACCATGGATGACTTGTGTGAGGAAATAAGACATCATTTGGGCTGCAGAGAACTTTTTACTTTAAAGTCTACAAACACTGGTTTGGTTCATTTAAGTGTTTTTAACCATGTAAAATCTATATTTATGAGTTTGGTAGTTCTGAGTGGGAGATATATGAATATTTTTGTTAAGTTATATTTCAGCATTGTTGCCGTCCTACATCAAAGGGTTTTTAATAATTTCCTGTTTTTGCTGTGGTTGTCACTTTTTTTTTCAACTTCATACACTTTTGTATGTTCCAAAGAAGATGCATGAAAGTTTGCACAAATAAAGTAGCTCCTTCTACAGCTGACTGTGACGTTCATCTGCAGCCATGTTCTTAAGTGTTTCACAGAGGTTATGAATACATCAGGGGTCTGGTACCACACAGCAGGCTTTGCACTGTGCTGACAAACAGGTAGTGGGATCCTCCAGCCCGAGCGACACCTTCGGCGCTCATGCTGTCCCGGAGAATGTGGATGAAGGTGGAGTGGAACTCGCTGCCTGGAGCATGTTCTGGAGAGAAGGCCTCGCTCTGTTCAGTGAGTCCCAGCTTCTTGCTCCTCTGAGCGCCGAGGAGGTACAGGCTCCACGACTGTTCCGGTACGGGGGCGGAGCCATGGTGCTCGCACGCCTGTCGGAGGGAGGCAGATTTGGTGTGGGCTTCTTTTTCTTACCTAATAATCAGGATATCTGTCACAAATATAGACTTCTTTTCTCACTCCATTCTGATGCAACCAAAGCAGCAGAAGTGTTTAGGATGAACCTCCGTAAGAGAGCCCGGCTTAGCAATCAAAACACAACCAGCTGTTGGGTTTGTGGGACTCGGCTTACCTGCACAACCACATGTTCCGGGCCGCGGCTTGCATTCCACTTGCTCCACGAGAAGGCGCACGCAGAGGCAAAGAGAGCCATCTGTTCGTAGGCAGCGTGCTCGGTGAGGGGGTCCTGCAGGGAGGAAGAGGAGAAGGAGAATCTCAGCAAGTAAATATGGATTTTACACCGCAGACTTAGGACTGTAACACAGACCTTAGCGCAGATGCTGGTATATTTTTCGGAGTGCTCGTTGACAAAGACGTTGAGCCCAGCGTTGACCATGGCTGTCTGCAGGGCGGCCACACTCATCCATCTGTCTGTGAGCTGTGGGAGACCTCTCTCCTGCTCCAGCTGCAGCATGCACTGGTTACCCTGTTAGTGACATGGAACAAACAGTATCAAACACACTGTACTCTACTGGTAAACTACATTTTTGATGCTTTGTGAATTATTTATCACTAAAATCTCCTTATGTCGTCCTTTGGATAACGTCTTACGGTGGCAACGACCTTCATTCTTCATCTAGCTGTGGCTACATTAATGTCAAATGTTAAAAGCTGTAATCTCTCTCATGGATTCTTCTGTCTTGGTGTTTTTTGTTGTTGTTGTTGTTGTTGTCACCTGAATCTTGATGCTGAGGGTGATGAGAGCCCCATTGATGGTGAAAAGAGCCTCATCTTGGCCCAGCGGCCTGAGCTCCCAGCTCTGGAAGGGAAAGTTAGCATAGGTTTCCTGAAGCAGCACAAGCGGCTGGAAGGAGGCCATCTTGATGGAGATCTTGCCTTCTTCCTTTTCGTACATGACATCGGTGATCCCGTCTAGCCTCCACTGCTTCCCTGGATAAAAGAACTCTTTCAGTATTTGACATTTTTGTTGCCGTTTGGACCAACTTTGGTTCTTTGGACCTGTTCAAGGATCTACCTGCAACATCCCAGCAGGCCACATGGGGAGTTTCTAAGAAGATGACGTAGTCTGGCAGTGTGACAGACAGTCCAACTGGAGGGCTAGTTAACTGCTCCTCACTGTCCATTTCAGACGCCGTTGGAGGGTAGGGGAACATTCTCAGCCCCTGGTCCAACAGCTGGACAAACAGGAAACCACAGAATGGCATGTTAGCATGACTGTAGCATCTAAGCCTGGCCAAGATGGGTAAACACTTCAGGATTTCCTTTTTACCTGTCTTATTTTCCAGCCATCGGCACAATGGGCTTGTGGTGGAAGGTAAAAGACATCGTAGTAAAGGACCCCACCCAGAGGTGTGTACTGCAATAAATCAACCACCTGGTCACTGTGTGTCATTGCTGTCTCTGGCAGTACTGGGGAAGTCAGTTCCCCTCCAGCTGAGAAAAAAAAACATGCTTTCTTTGATGTTTACAGGTAAGTTAAATTAAAAATAAATGATTCAGAATTGCTGTTGTCAGTGAAAGTGGGCGTCGTACCTTCGAGCACCTCCATCTGGGTCATGACTGGACTGTCTAGACTGCCTTTGCCTGATTCTTCTGCACTCTGGGGCAACACAGACATGGTAAATACTTTAAAACCTTTGGAGGATTTAAGAAGTACTTTTGATATGTGCTTTTTCCCCTCCTTTTTTTTTTTTTTTTAACTAACAGTAACCCATAAAGGAAAGTAGCAAAAGTAGATAGATTAGTAGATAGATTTGTCCAACCTGAGAGAAATGGATTTCACAATACTGTATGTCTGTTGCCCTCTGGTGGTAAAAAAAAATTGCACCTACAGTACGTACAGTATCTGTTGCCACTAGTTAAAATTGAATCCTTAATGACTATTGTATGGCCAGAATGTTTAAGATGTGTCTATCTGTAAATCTTCAGTCCAACCTACAAGAAACTATATTTTGTGTTCGCTGGTATCGTCATGGTAAATTGGATTTTGTGATGTATGTATCACACAATTTATGATGTTTTAGATGAATCTCAAAGCAAAAAAAACAATATTTACCTTCTTTACTTCAGACTCTTGAGCGGTCTGATCCTCTGCATCCTTGTTTTCTTGCTGCTCCTCCTTTGCCTCCTCACTTTCAACAGCGATGTCCGCATCAGGAGCTGGAACCTCTTTGTCACCTTCTAGACAGCTTGGCCTAAACAGATAGCGCAAATCAATGCAAAAGAGTGCTCACTTAGCGTTTTAAGATTCAGGTAGTACCGTGAACTTGTGCTTGCTCCTAGATGAGCCACCCTGGCCAGCAGAGATAAAAGATCATAGTGTGTATGCAGGATCCGTACAGCCACATCGCTCACAGCCAGCTGTTTGGGAAGCTCAAAGCCCAACCCTGCCTCTTCAAAGTGAAAACCTTTAAATCTGAATGACCAGTGAGAAATATCAATGAGAGCCTGAAGACCTTTGTTTATTTATAGTTACATAATTGTCATATATTCTCTCACCCCACCTTGGATTCTTCCTGAAATTGGCCCACAGGCACACCGTGACGTTTTTGTCTTTGACCACAGTCTGCATGTTGCCCGTCTCAGAGTCGATGCTCTCGTTGGCATTCTGAGAAGTGAGAAAACACTGACGGTTCAGCGCATGCTTACAAAGCTGCAAACATGCGTGAGAACACAAAGTCTCTTGAACCTTGAGGAGCTCCTCAGTGGCGAGGAGTTGCTTGGACTGGATTAACTCCAGCAAATCTATGATGGTCTCCTGGTACATTCCTCCTTCTTCTGAATGTGGAGCATCTTTGAGCAGAACTTCCAGCTCCTCAATTAGCTTTGAGAGACCACATTTACTTTGTACAGTAGGATTCATAAAATAACTGTAACCATAATTACCCACAGCTGAAGGTGCTGGCTATGTTAAAAATACAGATTTAAGTGTTTGAACATCCTAAACTTTCTACTCACAAATTTATACCACAATACACACTTATGCTACTCTTGGAGAATCAACATGGATCATACATATAGTTAATGATAATAACAGTTTATTTAGTCTTACTTTTTTTAAAATTCACTCTCAAATACATACCTGCAGAGCGGGGCTGCATTGTTCCAGCACGCATGTGATGCTGACCTCTGGGTCATCCCTCCATAAAGTGATGTAAGTATTAATCTCCCGCTGCGCTGTTGGGTCTGGGGTGCCATCACAACGCATGTATCTCTCCCACTAAACACAGGCACGAGAATCATCTTTTTAAGAAGATAACTTGTTAAAACATGTCAATATTTTATTTATTACTCAAAATAACTCACCGTGTCTCTTTCCACAGCATCAGAATTCCATTTTGTTACTGCAGTTTTATTTTCCTCCAGTAGATGACGCAATTCGTCCAATTCACCTTCCCTGCGCTCGCTGTCCTGTCAAGAGAAGACACTCGGTAATTTTATCCTACCAGAATTTACGGTTTTTACCTTAGGTGTTGCTAAGTGTCAGTCACATACCTTTAACTCCAGTCTCTCTATCTCTTCTTGCTTTCTCTCTTGCTCCAGCCTCTCCTGCTCCTCTTTCTCCGCTCTTAGCCGTGCTTCCTCTGCACACAAAAGAAGGCATGGGATCAAGTTAATGTGCAGTATTTTAACACATATGCAACAGAAGGGTTTGTAAAGAAATTAAAACAGTCTCAACTATAACTTTTACACCAGACAAAAAAAAAAAAAAAAAAAAAGATAAATATGGATGACCTTCCTCTCGCTGCTTCCTCTCCTCGTCTTGCTTTGACTTTCCCTTCTTAGATTTGGTGGCTTTTTGGCCCTTTTTGGGTGACTTGAAATCAGCAAGACATTGCAGATCAGTGTGGAACAGACGGTTCATTCATATGTGTGGTTGCAAAGGGATTCAGAAGGGTTGATGATCATGCTGACACAGTCTGCCTATCTGGAGCTACAGTATAACAAATTACCTGTAGTCACAAAAGGCTAACTTTTACCCTACCTTGGCTTTCTTGGTTGCCTATCAATAACAGGAGAGAAGATAGAACACACAAAGTGAGAATCTGGTGAAAATGCTGAGGGAAAACTACAACAAAAAACTGGAAACAACTTAAAAAGATACCCAGTTTAGGTGTTGTCTACAAGAAGCTGTCTATATTTACCACTTTCTTAGCATTGAAATTCATATTAATTTTTCAGTTTGAATGCCAGGCTGATAACAAATAAGGCAAAAAAGGGTGATCATGTTTCAAGGAAAGTCAAAACCAACTAGTGCTAATACCACAGATACAAATCATGTATCTTTTGATGTCACTGTCTTACCTTGTTGGATTTCTTTTTATCCATAGTTGCTGACTGTGGTTGATGTTAATTAACACCAATGCTGTAGAGGGTTGTAGCGTGTTGCTTTCAAAATCTAAACTCCTTTGAAAGATCAAACGTCAAAGCTTCTTTGATCCTAAAATCTTTAGACTTGCTGCTTATTTTTGCGTGAGGCCAGGCTCAGGGTTGAGGGGGGCTGACAAATAACCACTTTGTCGTTGGAATGATTGAGCCGCGCGTTAGTGTATTTTAGTGCCTATATGACAAAGGCTGCGGTATTAGTTACGTGTCAGACTTTGCGACGGAATAATAATCGTTGAGACGATAATCCGCACTCATTTCACGCAGAGGCACACAGAAACGTTTCACAATTCTAGTAAACCTGTTGCCAAAACTTTGCAGCGTCTGGAAAACCATAGAAACAGTGACGCATGCGCGGTGGTATGTTTACATTTGCGACATAGTATGACGAAATACGGCAGCGAGCAAACATGGACAACTACTGTAGAAAGAGAGGACACAGAAGGAGACTGTAGCAGGTTTTGATTGTAAGACTGCTAAAAACGACTCAACAGAATTATTTTAGACATGGATACACTGTTATTGTGTGGAAATTCTCTCTCAAAGAAAACAAACGTTAAGCTATGATTAGCTAGCTATTGTGCTAGATCTTTGTTTTTCCTATTACTGTATTGTTAATATGGCATGTTTTTGTTTCAGCAGTGTTTAAACACGTCATCTGTGACATGGCCAATCCATTAAAGGGGGAAGTTATCAGGCTCTACAAGAATGTAAATTAATTGCGATCACAAATTATTTGTGTCCTGTGCTTCATACTGTTTTTAAGTGTCTTTTCTCGCCCCATTGAAGCTGCTGTACCTTGGTCGTGAGTATCCTCAGGGCTCCGCGTATTTCAGAGACCGCCTGAAGTCAGCGTTCATGAAGAATAAAGACGTGACAGACCCTGAAAAGATCAAAAACCTGGTGGCCAGAGGCGAATTTGTCATTAAGGAAATAGAGGCTCTCTATTTTCTCAGGAAATATAGAGCCATGAAGAAGAGATACTACGAGCCAGATAAATGATCAACACACATTCTGTCAACACGTAATTACTGTTCCAACACACTGTTTTAAATCCCACATCAAGTATTCAATCACAAAATGTGTTTCTTGCAGTTGGTTGATCTGCTGTGGAATAATTTGTGAGTTAAAGTAAACTGACTATCACAATTGTACATTTAGTCTGGCATATTTGTAAATGCGTAGTCACAATTTGCTGCTGATGTAAATGTACATGTACATGTATCAATGCAATTTTTAATAGAAGTCAAATCATTACCCATCATTGATAGATAACTGCCATTTCAATGGGAAAAGGGTTTTGATTTACCAGCAACGATTTTCTCTTGTGCTGTTTTTTTCTTATAGGATATATTGCCAACATCGATTTTGTATATTTCCTTGATAGTAATAGTGCATTTATTTTTCCTGCTTAGGTTTATGTAAGCATCTGGCTTGTGGAGGTTCTTGTACTTGTGTGCATACTCATCACAGGGGTCTCCTGGAGTCTCTCCCAGCTGTCAAGGGGCAAGAGGCTGGGTACACCCTGAATAGGTCACCAGCCTAACACAAAAGATAGACAGCCAATATTAGCCTGACTAGGAATACCATAGCAGAGAGGATTTCGGAACTATCGGCAGATTTAGACAACAAATTGAAACAGAGTCAAGTCATTCGTTGCATTTTCCATTGCAATTGATGAGAGCATTGACATCACAGACGTGGCTCAACTGGCCATATTTATTCCTGGAGATAATGAGAGATTGACTGTCAGTGAAGAGTTTCTCGGGTTGGTGCCTATGACTGACACCACAACAGCCAAGGACATTTTCAGCTCTGTCGTTGGCGCACTGGACAGAGTGGGAGTGGACTGGTCCCGCGCTGTCAGCTTGGCTGCAGACGGTGCGCCATCAATGATCGGAAAGAAAGCGGGTCTCGTGACAAAATTCAGAGAGAAAGTACAAGCCCTTAATGGAGGAGATGGTTGGAGGCATTGTGTTGTAAGTCCTTAAAAATGGACCACATAATGCAGGTGGTTGTTCGAACTGTAAATTTCATCCAAGCCAGAGGTCTGAATCATCGTCAGCTTGACAGCCTTCTCAGTGACAGCAACATTACCCATAGCCTGCAATACCACACTGAAGTGAGATGGTTAAGCCGAGGTGCTGTCCTGAAGCGCTTCTTTGATCTACAAGAGGAAATCAGACGGTTTATGGAGAAAAAAGGAAAACCGGTGTTGGAATTACAATCTCAGGAATGGCTGCAGGACTTTGCATTTTTGGTTGATATTACTGAACACTTGAACAATCTGAACGAAATGCTGCAAGGCCGCAAAAAAGTTGTCACAGTTTTATGACAACATACATGCGTTTAAGTTGAAGCAGACTTTGTGGGAGACACAACTGGCCACTGGCGACCCTGCTCATTTCCCCTGTCTGAGAGACGTGCGTGTGACCAGACCTGATGCGGATGTGAAACGGTACAAAGACAAGATTGCAGGATTGCTGTGGGAGTTTGAGAGACGATTTCAGATATTTGGTGAACTTGAGACAGAATTTTCAGTTTTTCGCTCACCTTTCACAGTTAAAGCTTCTGATGTGCCTGTTGACATCCAGCTAGAAATAATTGATTTGCAATGTGACGCAGATTTGAAAGGCAAATTTGCCTACGTAGGTCTGGACACATTTTATCAGTTTCTATTGCCAGGGTACCTCAAATTAGCCCTGGCTGCAAAGATTTTGTGCATGTTTGGGACAACCTACCTTTGTGAACACATTTTCTCAGTAATGAACATCAATAAAACAAAAATGCGTTCAAGGCTCACGCACAAGCACTTAAATGACATTCTGAGAGTGACAGCTAGTCAGGACATGACACCTGATGTTGATGCACTTGTGCAGGCCAAAAGACTATTGCCTTTAAAATTCTGCCTTAGACATTTTGCACTGAAAGAATACAGCTCTGTGAAAATGAATCCTTACTGTGGTGATTCAAAAAAATATGCAATTAAATGTTAGTCAACAGCTTCACTACCAAAGAGTATGGTGGAATGCAACTGTTCATGCAACTCCATAAATTTTCAGCATGCATTGTATGTGTATGTATGTTTCATATGTGAAGTTTACACAAGTTGAAGTTTACAGGACAGGTGCATACTTTCTTCCTTACACATTTAATAGGACTCTCTTTAGTTTGTAAGGTGTAGGCAGGGATTCAATTTAGATTTTATTTGCACATGTGTACACACTACACAGCGCCAACCTCGGTGCAGGTGTGGCGCACACTGGGGCAGCAGGGGCAGGAGCTGGCCGGGAGAGAAAGCGGTCTAAACAGTCAATAGTCAATAGTCAATAGTCTGCTGAATCCCGGACGCAGCCCATAAATTATCAAACAGCAGAAATCAGTCCAGACCGCAACGCACTACACCCGGTGTAAAACCACAGGAATGCAGGAAACAGCAAAGGAGGAAAAAGTGAAGCGCATTATAGGGCGCGCATTAGCGCATTATTCTACAATTTCAATGGTCCGGCCCACTTGCCTAGGCCGTATGCGGCCGGCGATGTGAAATGAGTTTGACACAAAGTTTCTTCCAGAACTGAAGTATCCTTCTGGAGAGAAGGCCCTAGAAGGCTACTTCAACCTTTCTAAGTCCAGTTGTCCACAAAGATCTAACCTGGGATAACTATAACCTGGATGAATGAAAACCTTCACAGACATCCTGCAGTCAGTCAGGGGTTGGGAGACACAGGACCGGTATTTACATCTGGATCATTGTGATCCACACCAACCACAGTCTCAGCCTTTAGAGTCTCTGTGCATGTTGGCTGTAGGTGAGCACTTGTCTCATCTACCTGATTGTCATTAATGTATGGACCTTCAAGGGGTTTCTGGATGCATACTTCTTGTTGATGTAAATGTAGCGTTGTTTCATGCTGTGGTTCCTGCATGTAGCGTCCTTGCTGAGGATACTGCATACATGTTCCGTCCTGTGCACACTGCATATTTGGTGCCTGCAGAGGGTTCCTCATGTATCGTCCTTGTTGAGGGTCTTGCATGTATCCATCTTGAGGGAACTGCATGTATCCTTGTTGATGATCCTGCGTGTATACTCCTTGTTGAGGGAACTGCATGTACCCTCCTTGTTGAAGATCCTGCCTGTATCCCCCTTGTTGAAGATCCTGCCTGTATCCCCCTTGTTGAAGATCCTGCTTGTATCCCCCTTGTTGAAGATCCTGCCTGTATCCCCCTTGTTGAAGATCCTGCCTGTATCCCCCTTGTTGAAGATCCTGCATGTATCCCCCTTGTTGTGGATATGGTACATATCCCCCATGCAGAGGATATGGCATATAGGCTTTTTGTGGTTGATAGTTTTGCAGGTAAGCTGCCTGTGGGTAACATGGCTGCATCGCTCCCGTCTGGACATAACTTGCAGTCATCATGTTTGGTTGTGTTCCTGTATCTGTCTTCGCAAACTTTTTCTTCAGCTGAGTAGTAAAACTTGTTGTCTTTTTTGACCTCCTCTTTCTCTCCCTTTTTCTTTTCTTGCCCTACAAGAACACCAAAATTCTCTTAAAATATGTAAAATGGTTTCTCTATGAGAGTACCTTTGTTGTAGATGTGATGTACCTGACTGTGTCTTTAAATTTCAAGGCAGACACTTTAAAGAAAACAAAATGCACTTCTGTGACTTTCTCTTTCAGTTGGTATTGCTATGGTAACAGAACAATCACAGTAGGACAATTAGCAGTTAGCAGTGGTGGCCAAGTAGCCAGTTCACTATCTTCATACAGAACACAGTGATGTTATTTTCTAAATGTATGTGCAATTTAAAGAGGGACTTCCTCTCTCAGGGGGAAGGTGTTTAAGGTTACAAGGCAACCTCATGGGCTTTGTTTAAAGGGGTATCTGTGAGAGCCTATAAATTCTGTTCACTAAGGGTGAGAAACGAGATACATCTCCAGGTTGCTCCACCAAGCAGCTGGTCTCTGTGAAAAGGGGCTGTCGAATTGAAGGAATGACTCTGCTGACACTGTTATAAATGTCCAGATGTACAATAGATCTACTGTATTAAAGCCTGAGTCGTGTTTAGCAGGCCATGCCAGGGTGTGATATCTTGTACCATATCAGCTTCATTTCCTTCTAGGGACAGAAGTTATAGCCATAACACTTTGGTCTTCACCCCCAATTTGAGAATATGTTGCCTACCTGCACTTACATAGTTATCTTTGTTGGTCCAGCCAGGGTTCTCGAGTTGGTGAAGCTGTTTACGTCTTTCTGCCTCAGTGAAATATCTGTCTTTCTCTTTGCTTGATAATGAACTCCACTGTAAACAGAAGACAACACAATAGATCAACCATGATTTATTATTAATATTCTATGTGTGAAATACTGTGTAGCGGAACATATGGGGACGTCTCTCTGGATCTTCCATACCCAGACACTATTTGGTACAGACGACTATCTATTCAGACTCCTTAACCCCCCACGGGGGAGGATGGTAAATCTCCCTGCAGAACCCTCTCCAATCCTCATAGGAATGTGTTATAGTTTTATTGCCTGGTTTGAAAACCCCCCCTTTTCCAACGACTCATGTAACACGCGCACGCACGTACGCGCGCACGCACGACCTGAATGAATGAACACACTTGTAGTACTTGATGGTACTTGTTTTAGGTTCCTGCATGTTCAGGGGTTCTTTTGTCTGTTTTTTGTTGTCTTGTCCTAGGGAGGGTGGCCATCTCAGCCTTCGCTGGGGACAGGGCACACCTGTGGCCCATTCCAATCAGTGTCGTATTTGATTCAGCTGCACCTGAGCACCGCCGTCAGATTGCAGATTGTTTTGCCTGCATGTTTTCTGTTTGCTTCTCCCGAGTGTCGTCGTCCCCCCCCCCCCCATTTCCAAGGTCTAAGTTCTGGTTTTTGGACACGCAGTGAAGCCCTCTTGTGAAGATGTTGGATTTTTTACCGCTTTCTGGTTTCCCTTTTGTAGGCCCAAATACAGAGTTGTTTTTTGATTTTGAATTGCCATCTCGTATCTGCGTTTGGGTGCTAAAATATATCAATGTAACAACTTGACAGGGATTGCAAGTTACAGTGTCCTGCAATGGCTGCAATGGCTGAACCTTTTCTGACCTTCCAACCTCAGCACCGAGGAATCATGTTGCATTTTGCTAGCGACAATCATGATGGGCTGCCCTCTCTGCAGAGTTGTTGATACCAATCTAACTATGAAGTATGAAAAATGTATACACTGTTTTACCACCATGCCAAGCCATGAAGAGCTTTGTTTTCCTTTTAAGAACAACATGCAAATATGCACAATATTGTGACTAAAATATGGAAAAGCATTTACCCTTTTCCCCAAGATAGCATTGACGACGCCACTTCCTTGTTTCCAAAGCTCTGGTTCAATAGTTGGCCTCTGTTCCTTCATAAAAAGCATGAAGGCGTTAGGCGGCTTCTTGATGTACGGTTTTTCATCTTTTATCTCCTGCTGCCGTTTTTTCTTTTTCGGTCTGAGTGACAAGAACAGAATCTTCATTGGATAGTGCAGTCATACAGTGTACAGTAGCACAATAAAATTGAGGCAACTACCTACAGAGGAGGAAATGCACAGGCCATCAATGCAACCTACTCTGCTTGATAGAAAATAGCCTGCAATGAACAAACCAGACTTGCACCTTTTCTGTTGTGATGTGACGAGAGCTTCGATCTCTGGTGGGCACTGGTAGACTTTTGCTCCATTCCTTCACAAACATAGATTAACAGTCAGGCCTACATGAACACCCAGCAGTTATGGTGACTTTATGCGCTTGTTGGTATTTTTGGTACTTACAGATATCCTAGTAAAGGCACTTTTGTTTGGAAGCCCGTGGGCAGTGTAAAAACTAGTTCATCGGCAGGCTTGAGAGAAATCACACATAAAATCAACCATGTAAATATTCTGCACTGGATATTTAAAAATAGCCCCTCTTTACCTGTTGCTGATTAATTGCTTCATGGTTGGGCAGTGGAGCTTCGTGTACGGTGTTTTGTTTCAGTAAGCTGGACGTGTTGGGAGTAGCCGTTGTGGGAGGAGGTTCTTCAGAGAATGCTGGTTGATATGATGCTTTTGCTTCTTGCTGAATTTGGGTCTGTGATTCACCAGTGTTGGACTCCTTGTCAAGGTCTGTGCCATTGTCATCCAGGAAATATAATAATTCTAGAAGTGCGTCGACATCAACAGTTGTGCACCCCAGCTCCTGTAAATCAAATTAATCAAAAATTGCATATTTTAATTCAACTAAATTTAAAAGCTTTTTCCACTCTAAAATTATAAGCAGTTTCATATTCAGGCCATCGCACACAAATCATCTGCTTTTAAATAAATAACAAACTTTTTACTGAACCTCTGTGTGTATATATATATATATATATATATATATATATATATAACTTACTTATGACTAATGCTACCACCACTAATGCTACCACCACCATCTTTACGTTTGCTCCTACTACTATTAATGATTTAAAACATAAACCTCTTTGTCGTCATCAATCTGTGTCTCCATGTCAGAATCCTTTAATTTCTCCTCATCTGCATCGTTTACATTTTGGGTACATTCTAATTCATTTAATTCCATTTTGTGTAAATACGTCCATCTATCCGCCTCTCGTGCAATGGTCAGAATGGCTCCAGCAGAACCCTGCGATCAGTGTGGATTTTGAAGATAAAGTGGATAGATAAAAGCTTTTAAAAAGGCTTCGCAAAAGCAGGCCTTTTATGAATGCCTTTTATGTAATCCTTTTATGTATAAGGTTTGAAGATCAAAGCCATTTCTTGAAGCTGTATTTTGTAAATATTAAACATAAAAGCTTAGAACGTAGAACCATAGAACAGCATTTGTTTGGACTTGTTGGTGGGGTTTTTCAGTCTTAGCTCGAAGGCACCTGCCTGCGTGTTTGTGTCAAAAAGTGACTCAGAGTACCAGAGGTTGTCTTTTCTCAAAAAATGTAGAATTTTTGGAGAAAAATACATCCAAATGGAATCAGAAGAATAAAAAGCACAAGGCAAAACATAGTGGCGAATCAGTCGACTTGAGCAGAGTTCAACGTCGCTCCGCCGTCGGTCTTCAGAGGAGCCCCCAAAACGCTCAGCCAAGACATGGCTCCTCTCCGAACTTGGGATGGTGCACTCTGCTCTCTCTGGCCACCGACAGCTTGCTTTTTGTTTTCCCAAGAGACTCACCGCATCACAAAGCTCACTGTCAGGTTCGCTCTCTACCAAGGGTGTCAAATCGGTTCCAGAAAGGGACAACCAAGCAACAGCACACCAGACTGAAATCATTTAATCCACTGATCCAGTCGACAGCTGACTGGTCAAACTGTGTGTGCTTGATTGGTTGGAACAAAAACCTGCAGCCACACGGCCCGTTCTGGAATCAGTTTGACATCCCTGCTCTATCCTGTCCTGAAACAAACAGAGCCTGTTGTCCCATCCCTGAAGGACGTAGAGCACTGAGGCTCCACATAACCTATGACTCAAGAGGTCAAGCTAACCTGTACAGAAAACAGAGGCCTAACAGATCTGTACACCATGCACTGTTCAAACTTTGTGTGGACCGTCAGCTGTTTCAGGTGATGTTTAGTGTACACAATGGACACATTATTGAAGAAGTTGTCGCATAATGACTCAGCAAGCTGTCAGCTGTTTTCGACAGTAACCCAATATGTAGTTGTTATTGTAGTATCTGAAGCTACACTGTAACGAATTTCTGTAAATTTACGGTGAATTTTTAAACAGTATCTTACTGTTTTTTATAATAATTGTAAAATACTGTTAAATATTCATCCACAGCATGTAAATTAACAGTT